>VDFB02009101.1:0-49060 GCA_007258455.2 Sequoia sempervirens | reverse complement strand
AAGGTCTTCCTTATGTGTAGATGTTTTTCTAGCACTTGACTTGTCTAGGCCATTGAAAACCCTTTCAAGTGCAACTAGTCCCTTCCAAACAATATCTCCTTTCCATCATTTTCTACCACATATGAACTGAATCTAATCTCTTTATGTTCATACTAGTCAACACAATGTAGAAAATTTAATATGTCATTATCATCCTCAAATACTTGCTAGTTAAAAATATTATTAGGCATAGTAGGCCTTATCTATACCTCAATCCTTGAATTACCATCAAAAGTCACATCATCTATCTTTATGGAAATGTTAGCCAGTAGATCTGCTCTAACATTACATCCTTTTTCTATCTATTCTATCCCAAAAGCATCAAATGCTTTGATAGTATCCCAAACTTCATTTCTATATTACCTCAATCTCCTATCTTTAGTGACAAACCTAGACCTAACTTGGGAGACTACTAACTCTGAATCCCCAAATACTTTTAACAATTTTATCCCATGTTTGGAAGCAAGTTTTAAACCAAGTAATAATGCCTCATACTCAACTACATTGTTGGTACATGTAAATTGTAATAAGAAGGAATACTTTAAAGTCTTATCTTGGGGGTATATAAGAATGACCCCAACACCTAAACCTTCTTTTGAGTAGGCCCCATCAAAGTACATAGTCCACAAAGGATCTTCTGAAAATGTTAATGCAACCTCCTTAACAATTGGTGTAGGCTTAATTTTTCCTTCTTCTTGCTCCATTTCTTCTACCCGAAATGTTTCCATACCAGTGTCTACAAAGTTCATTATTGGGGGTTCTTTTGGTTCTTCAACATGCTCAATCATGTGTTTAAATCTTGATTCTTGGGCAGTTTTTACATCCTTTTGGTCAATGGAAAATGTGGCAAAGGACAAGTGGGTGTGTGTAGGATCTGATGGGCCAAAAAGTGGCAATATTATGGGTATGTGTAGGGTATGTGGTTAATGACTTTTCTTTTACCCAAAATTGATGAAACGAAAAGAGTTTTTAAAAGAGATTATCAACTTTCCACCAATATAGATTATGCTTTACTTTGAATTTAATAAGTAATTATTATTTATTTTCTATTCAAATTATGACTAAAGTCCTGATTGATAGGCTAATTGAAAAACATCTATAGCTTTCAAATGGTATCATATTTTTTCAATCTAAAATATGTATCACATTGTATGCTTCACATACTATAGGACTAAAAAAGGAAAAAATGAATTTCATGAAGTTTTGACCACGTTAAGGTGGTCATACATACGAGTTTTGGGTATGTACAGGATCATGATGGGCCAAAAAGTGGGAATATGATAGGTATTTGTAGGGTATGTGGCTGACGACTATTTTGTACCCAAAATTGATAAAAAAAAAAAGGGTTCTTAAAAGAGATTCTCAACTTTCTACCAATATAAATTATGTTTTAATTTGAATTTAATAAATTATTATTATTCATTTTCTATTTGAATTACAACTAAGTCCTAATTGATAGGCTGATTGAAAAACATCTATATCTTTCAAAGGGTATCGCATTTTTTGAATCCAAAAGATGCATTACATTCTATGCTTCATATACTATAAGAATAAAAAAATGAATTAAATTTCATGAAGTTTTGAACAACTTAATGTGGCCAGACATACGATTTTTTATATTTTAAATTAAAGAAAATTCATTAATTATTTACTTGGAAAATAAATACAAAAAATATGCATCACATCGATGAGTCATCTACTTATATCTAAAATATTATAAAAACACTATCATTTTATTATGGTTAGGTGGGTCAAACAAGACACCTACTTCTTACTTTAAATTTTCACCAAATAGATTTAAAAAATAAAAATAAAACCTAGTAGTTTAGAAACTACATTCAATTTGCTATAGATTCTATTCCTCATATATGGTATGTGCAAGATCATAATGTCAAAAAATGGCAATATTATGGGTAGTTGTAGGTATGTGGTTGACGACTTTTTTTTACCACCTAAAATTGATGAAACAAAAGTACGGAGGAGATTCTTAGCTTTCCACCAATATAAATTATGCTTTAATTTATTTAATAGATAATTATTATTTATTTCTAATAGAATTACAACTAAATTCTTACCAATAGGTCACTGAAAAAGACTATAACTTCAAATGGTATCAAATTTTGAATCCAAAACATGTGTCACATTTTTATGCCTACATATAGGATTAAAAAAAAGAAAAATTAAATTTCATGAAGTTTTGACCAAGTTAAGGTATCAAACATAGGAGTTTTTATATTTTAAATTTGTAATAAAAAGTCATAATTATTAATTATTTACTTGGAAAAAATTACAAAAAATATGCATCACATCTAGACATGTCCTCATCATATATAAAATATTAAAAATATATTATCATTTTATTATATATAGGTGGCCGATAAACACCTACTTCTTGTTTTTTCCTTGAATTTAAGTACTACTGCATTGAAATTTCAAATTTTCACCAATTAGATTTTATTTATTTTAAAATAAACCTAGTAGATTAGAAACTACATTCAATTTTATATAGATTATATTCTTACATATTTTTGAAATAATATAGATAACTTATTCAAATTTTTATGTCAAGTTGCCTAACACTAATTTTTTTGATCTTTTTGCCACTTAAGGGCCTATTTTTTCCATGATGATCCTACACATACCCATATTTTTAAAATAATATATGTAACTTATTCAAATTTTTATGTGAAGTTTCCTAACTCTAAGTTTTCTAAAATTTTTGCCACTTATGGGCCTGTTTTTTCCATGATGATCTTGCACATACCCTTTTATATTTTCTAAAAGTTGTAATAAAAAATCATAATTAATTATTTACTTAGAAAAAAATTACAAAAAAATATGCATCACATCGAGACATGAGTCCTCTACTTATATCTAAAATCTTATAAAAAAAATATTATCATTTTATTGTTGTTAGGGTGGTTAGACAGACACCTACTTCTTATTTTTTCCCTTATATTTAAGTACTGCTGCATTGAAATTTCAAATTTTTACCAAATATATTTTTTTTCTTTTTAAGCAAACCTAGTAGTTTAGAAACTACATTCAATTTTCTATATATTCTACTCATATATTTTTGAAATAATATAGATAACTTATTCAAATTTTTACATCAAGTTGCCTAACTCTGATTTTTCTAAATTTCTTGCCACTTAAGGGCCTATTTTTTCCATGATGATATTGCACATACCCAAGTCACACTGAATACTCCCTTCCATAGAAGCACACTATTGTATTGAAAGTAGCCTTCCATATGTTGGTGGAATATCCACCACTATAACACTCATAACCAACTCCTTTTCTAGGAAAGCAACCAATCTGTATGGAACTTCATAGATTACACCAATAATAGGGACCTCTCTAGAATCCATGGCATAACAGTTTCCATATGTGCTATCAACCTTCAAACCCATTTCCTCCATTATTTTGAGAGAAATGACATTGTTCAAAGTGCATGAATCTTTCATACAATTCCTAAGCACCTTTCCATCAATAATCAGACTCAAAGAGAAAGGATTGACTAAATTTGGTTTTGTAGTGATGGTGGTTGCCAAGTATATCTCAAGATTATCATTGAAACTTTCCCCTACTTAAGAATCTTTTTCATGACTCTTACTTTCTTTAGGTACATCAGCTTCCACCCTTTGTTGGCTACTACTAGGAATAGTATTAATAACAACCATTATTTTGTGCTTGTGGTTATTAATCCTCATCATTTCAAGGAGTGGAACTATGACTCGGATTTGAGATATAACTTGAAACATATCAATGGGAGAATAGCTTGCTACTTGTGGAAACACCATTTCCTAAGGTACTACTACATCACCACATTTTTTAGTCTTTTGCTTAGTACATTTCAGTTATTTGGCCTTCAACTTTGGTTGTATAACCTCATCAACAAATTTTGGCTTACTTCCCTTCTTGGCCCAAATTCTAATTTCTTTATTCTTCTTGGGATTTGTTTCTCCTTTCTTATTATTTGTCTTCACACCCTTATTGTCTGCACTATTTTCTTTAATGAATATGCCTCCTTGATGACCTAGGGTGCCACTTACCACCCGGTTCTTGAGGTGCAGATTATTTCTTGCTTGAGCTCTAGCAGCTAGTGCAACTGTATACCTATGTATTTCTTCATCAGAAGGTTTCCTTAAAGAAACATTACATGTCTCAAGATTATAGGTTGTGGATTTATCTTCTCCTTCTTCATCATAGAACACTTGTTGATGGTGAAGAATTGATCCTTGTCTTTGCATATCCACATCATTTGTGTTAGCATCATCATTGGAAGAATATTCACTACACTCCATATATGATCCAGTCATAAATAGATTTGTAGTGTCATCACGGTCATGAGGAGAATTAGTCTCCTTTTGATCATTTTGGGCTTCCCCCATGGTTCTGGAAACTACACACTAATTCAAGGAATGGGGTATTTCATAAACCTCACACCATGGTATTTCTTATGCAACATTTGTAGTATTTTTATTCAATGGATCTTGTGTTCCTTGAAAATTATTTTTGGTTATTCTGGACAAATTTCCCATTATGCCAACTGGTGTGATATGGATAGTCTTGTAGCCTCGGTGGCCTCTCATTTCTCTTAAACTAGGGCTTATCATTTCTAGATTTCTTTTTCAATAGGATTAAAACTTGGTCTAACTTCTCCTCTAAGGCCGTAACTTTAGGGATTTTCTTGTTCTGAAACTTTGAGTTCTTAGAAGACTTAGGGTCATCTCTTCAACCTACCTTTCTAGATGCCCTCCTATTATTTTCAATGTTTATTGCCATTTTTTATACTTCTCTTAGAGATTGTGGATTTTTATCTCTAAGCAAGTAACACATTTTAGAATCATAGGTGTTACAATAAACAACCAAACATGCCCTCTCATTAGGTCTTAGAGATCCAAGAACCTTATACATGGCCTTCTAAAATCTCACATTGAATTTTGTGTCCATTTCATTGCACCCTTTGGTAATGTTATTTAAATCATTTAGTCTAAATTGATGGTTAGTCTGATTACCATACTACTCTCTAAATGCTTAGAAGAATAAATCCTTGGTGTCAATACTTGCATATGGTAGGCTTCTATACCAATCACTTCAATCTTCTGTAAGGGACTACATAAAGTACATCATAGCTACATCTTCATCCCATAATTCAAAGCCTTCAATAAAACTTTGGAATTCCTTGAAATGATCTTCCCCACTAAGGGCATTATTGCCAATAAATTTGGGCACATGTTTTCTAGCATTGTCTAGTGCTAGATTTGGGTAACCAAGAATATTTTCAAAGCATAATCGCCTATACCTATTGGTATGCAACAGTCTCCTACCCATAGGACCTTCTTTCTCATCATGGTTATCCTTATCTCTCCTCTTTTCACCATCATGTAAATGTCCTCTAGATTGGGAATCATTGTCATTAGCATGGATAGTCCTATCCTTATTTTCACGATGTGAAGAGGAGCTGAAGGGATTACCAATGGGTGAACCTTTATCACTTGTATGGGGGTTTGAAGAAGATGAGTAGCCTTGAGGGCTTTTGGTTTTAGGGATAGGATCTTTCAAGGTGGATTCAAGGAAACTAAGCTTAATCTTCATTTCTTTGTTTACTTCCATTAGTTCCAATTCTTTGGTCTTCTTGTCCAATTCTTCATTCTACTTCATTAATTTGTCAATTGTCGAAATAGAATCATATTGAGATGTATCTTTCTTTGAAGTCCCTCCCTCATTTATTTTTACCCCTTCATTAGCTTTTCTTTCATTCATAGGAAATTTCCCTTTATCCATATCCTAGGATTCTTTCTTAATATTCTTGGGAGGAGGAGATGGTGGAATGGCAGTTTTCTCAGCAGCCTTGGGTTGTGGGTTTTCAATTGTAGGAATTTTTCCTATAATTTCTTGTACTACTAGGCCATCTTCTTGGTTAGCTTGAGCAACCAACTTCTCCATTGCTTCCATCTCTTCAGCCTTATTTAATGTATCTCTTTGCATCATAGCATCCATAATCCTCTTTTCATGAGCAACCTCCCTTTTCTTCCTATTTTCAACACATTTAGAAATCCTCTGATTTAGTAAATGCACTTCCTCCAATAATTCTTCTTCATCTAGCAGAGTAGATTCCCTATTAGATACAACTATGTTTTTAGCTTGGAAGGGAAGTGTATCATGGGAATAAACATCTCCTATCAACAAATCATCAGGGATAGGCATGTATGGATGGAACTTTGGGGTATCAGATATTTTGGCTTTGGCACACCTAGCATTAATATTGTCTCTTTAGATTTTGCCCCTTTGTCCTTGCCTCATAGCTTGCATACCAAGGTTAGATGAATACTCATTTACAATAGATTTTATATAAATCCCACCCCTTGCCTCAGAAGAATTATCACTAAAATATACTAAATCCTTTTAAGATCTTGAGCTATAAATAGAATGCATTTCATGTTCAGGGGTAGGATGAGGTGTAGACTTACCTTTTCCTATCTTCTTTTCCTTTATCCATTTTCCTTTGTTCTTAGATAATTCACCTTCCAATTTCTAGTCTAGATTCATCTTCATGTAACCTTGCATTCCTTTCATTTGAGTTTGGCTTCCTTTTAGCTTTGTCACGTTCCTTAATTTCTTCATAGTTTTCTTTCTATCTTTGTGGATATCCTTGAACACTGGTTTACACTAGTGCAGAGACATCAAAGTCACCAGCCAAGATTCTTGGGAAATATTAGTAGCAATTTTGTTACAGTATTCACAAATAGTGACAAATCTTTAGAAATGAAGATAAACTTTGACACCTATAGTGTACCTTTCCATGAATTTTGAATGTATTCTTTTCAGACAAATAGGCATGAAATTTATCAAGATATTAGATGACATATTGGAAAATCCTAGAGGAAAATGTTACAGATAGCTTTTATTGACTAACTCTATGAATAATTGTCACCCTATAATGTGGAGATATGTGATAAGGCATTTTGGAGAACTAGCAATTGTAAAATTTACATCACTAGTAGAGTTCCCATTCTATTGATTCTGACAAGTCATAACAAGCATCTATGAGCTTTCCAAGCTCAATTATCAAATATTTGCTAGACAAATGGCCAATTGACGAGATATGGCATCAATTGTTTTATCTCCTACACTTCGGGCTCTGCAAAAACTAGGAAGGTAATCCCACAATGTGTATTATACTATTATTTGAGACAATTCATAGGTACATTGTATGTGTATTTAAGTAGATATATTCTCATTCATAGCTAATAAGTTGAAATTCATCAAGGAGTTGGCAATTCCTTGAACAAACTACACACCTTAAGCTGAGAATACCAAGACAATACAAACACCACAATTTAAAAGTAGATCTATGATTATTTTAAAATATTGTTCTCAGGTCGAATAACTAAGGTCATGAAAATATTAAAATTATTTATGATGAGTTCTATTATCTTTGGGCTACGAGTTTGAGAAAATTGAAATATAAGGAGTCTTTAATTCTCAACATTCAAGATCTATGAAATATCACTTAGCAATTTGCAAATTAGTAACCAAATTCTAAAGACTGCTTATCACATCCCTAGATCATTCATAAGAATTCATGATTTGATTCAAACATTTTAACTTCTTCTATGAACAAGATCTAAAATCAAAACACATATCAAAGTATGAAACAATGAAAATTAATGAAATGATCTCTGATCAATTTTTTCATTAATAATTCACATACACAATCAAAATGGAGAGACTATGGACTTGGAAAATCTCCATTATCATTCCGATATATCCAAAAACCATACATTTAACAAAATATGCTACCTAGACTCAAAGAATTTGATAAAGACTAAACATATTATCTCTATGTTCTCAATTCTCACAATATAGCTCTAGTATTCAACAAAATACCTGTAGAAATGGCCTTGAATTCCCTTTTATGAAGCAAGGGGCAACTTCAAGCCAAGTGTACACATGTCATTATAGGATTGGACTGCAAGAAGACAGATTCCCCAATTCAATTATATTTGCATTTATCAAAGTTGGTGGAAACCAAACAAGAAAAAGTTCATTTACATTTGCTAAGAGGATTAACTTTTTCTTTAAAAACACATGTCAAAAAGAATAAACACCTTCACCATGACACCTTGATATCATCAATTAAAATGACAAATTGATGTGGATTTAAAATGAGTCAACATTTCAGTTAGTTTCCACATCACCAATCATTCACAAATCCTTAGTGAAACATATGTTTTATACACTTGTAATTTCTATGGCTAGACCTGTACAATACTTGACCAAGTATGTCATGCCATTTTTCTTTTTTCCTTAATGCATGGACACTACCACATAATGTTTGATCAAATGGGTGGATGAAACAAATTGTGTGGATCTAATTCCTGATGGACCTTCAATTAGTTTGATTGTTGAGCCCATGAGCATACTCTAGCATTGTTGACATATATATTTTATTTTGTGTTATGTATACATAATAAGGAAGTTAGTAAGGTTTATATATTTAAATATAAATATATGTCTCTATTCAATATTATCTTCTAGTTATTTATATCTAGTCCATGTTAACATTAATATTAGTGTTTATATTATTATCCATACTTACATTGAACTTGTGAGTGTTAATATTAATATTAATATTATTGATATTAACATTAATATCACGATTACTAGTTATTTATTTAATATAATTGATATTCATTATAGCTCCACCTCTTCTTTCCACCTTGAAGATATCGATGAAAAACCACATTATGTGTTTGAGCTAAAAAAAATTAAATGTGTGAATGAATAAAATATTTATAATTTACTTAAATTATTAATTATTAATTAATTCCCACCCAAACAAATAATATGTATGTATACATATACTAGACTTATAAATTAATGAAATATTATATACCATTAAATAAACGTTAATTCCCATTTTGTTATTTTCCTTAAAAAGTAAGGAAGAGATAAAGTAATTTCTTTTATTAGAGTTTTAATTTTTTTTTTAATAATACCAGCTTTTATTCATAAATGAAATTTAAATTCTAGTTTATAAGAATCTTTCTTTTCTCTTTAAGTGGATGGGAATCTAATTCTCTTCTTTAAATGTCTTATTTAAATTTCCCTTTTCTTTTAAGACTTCTTCTCTTAAAAGCATGGGAATTTGATTCCCCACTCTTTTTTACTGAAGTTATTAAGAGGAAGTTTACATTCATGTGACTCTTGTCTCACCTTTTCACATGTATTCGACACTCTCTAAAAAGTATTCATTATTACTGTATTCGTCTTCAATGATTTTCTTCTAAAGATAGTAATTGTGGTGGCAATGATGATTATAAGCCAGGGTCCAAATATTTCTATAGCTTTTTGTGAAGTTTCCCATCAATTTATTTAAATCTTGGATTGACCAATGCTTCGTTAAGTTCGCTTGTTCTTCTCTTTTATTTTTATTTTAGCCTCCCTAAGCACATACTGCTAACTTAGTAATTACTACAAATCTAAAATTATTTATCTTGCTTATTACTAAGCAGTTTAGATAGGCCGGAGGAGGTGATTTAATTCATTTTATTTTATAACTGTTATGCATCCATTTTAAAAAAATAAAGGTCATTCACCTCCTTACTAACAACTATCTAGCACCCAGCCTAAAGCAAGGCAATTAAACTAATCTCAGCTGCTCATCATGTGTCTAAACTTTATTTTATTATTATTTTTTGGGTTTTCCCTAACTTCCTTTTATGTATTACCTCATCGTTAAGGTTTAGCTCCTCCAAATTCTTCCTCACTGATATTGATAATGCACTTCTCAAGTTTGATGAGTTGCAACCTGAAGCTCACAGCCAAGATCCCAATAATGAGTACATTTAGAATGCAACATCAGGCGTTCTAAATAGATTAAATGCCTCAAGGTTTAAGTTGAAACATGAGATGCTGTGTATTGGAGTAGCGACTACCATTCTCCATCGGCCAAGCTTTTTTTTTAGGGGTAAGATCTACCTAGACCCAGGTGTCCACTACTACCTTACATCCCCCTTTCTTCATGATTTTTTTTTTAGATGGTTTCTCTCTTTGTACATTAACTCTCTTTTTCTTTTGGGGTTTGTCTGTTTGTCTGTGCAGGGACAAAAGTAGATGGGTGAATCTTTTTATTACTTGTTTTAGACTCTAAGCCTACAACTCAACCATGATTTTTGTAGTGATTTTCTTTAGAATCAAAAATTTGTACATCATCAAATTTATTATAATACCTACATCCATAGTAGGATAAGGTGAAATAAAAATATTTTAATCAATGTATTATTTATTGTTATTTACTTTAACACACATTTTCTTGAATGGCTTGCTCGAAGGCACAAACTTGGGAAGGAGCTCGATTGATGATAGGGTTACACTATGTTTTATAGTTGGATGTGGATGTTTCTAGCACTACATATTTTTAAACACTTACTTCTTTTATTTTTCTCTTTATCTTCTACTTTTCTTCTTCTTCTTATGTTCAGGGAGTTTCTCTATCCTAGATATCCTTACAGAAATGTCTCTTTTTTTTTTTTCCCACATCCACATAAGTTAGCACTAGCAGATAAAGAGGAGGTCTCCCATGTTATGGAATCTAGAGAAACAAGATCCTATCATTTGTGTTATCTCTTTTATTTTATTTTTAAGAAAACATCTTTAAAAAAAATCTCTAACTTTTAATAGAAACCTTGATTACTTGTAATTGTAAGAATATTTCTTTTTGAGATACATATGGATGCATAGATTAAAGGAATAAAAGAAAACAAAATACTACAACACACACCTTTCTTTTTTTTTCGGACAAATAGACAGGATGATAGCAATAAGATTCTACAACAATCACTATGTATCCTTTCTTTTTCTTTCACATCATTGCTCATTTACCTAACCTTCTTTACTGCAGATTTATTTATCTTTTTGTAGGACTAGCAAGGAGAAATCACTAGAAGAGAAATTATCTCTATCAATACATTCCAATATGGAAAGATATGCTAGTATTATCTGCACAATCAATATTGAGGAGTTCTTTGAAAGTAACTTACAAATTTTCACAAGGACAGTGTTGTTCCATTCCTATCATACATATATATGTACATATTTATATATTGTCTCTTTTTTTTCTTTTTTGTTCCTCACACTTAAGATAAACAAAGAGCATAAAATAGCCTACTATATACATAAGTTTGTATTTATAGCAAGGAAATTTGTCCTAACAAAGCATGTATTCACTCCTATATACAAATGAATTTTTTTCACATTCTCTTTCTACAACACATATAATAATAGAAGCAACTTCCTTATAGGAATTTATTTCCTCTTTAATTTGTTGAAACCCTGCACACATACAACAACCTTGACTCCATGACTAGTGGGAGTTCACCTCCCATCCATAGGGCTGAAACAGCCCAGCCCCTAGCTAGGGGAACAAGCCAAGGTTACAGGACTTCAAGAAAACATCATCACTCACAATCAAAACAATTGCACATTGTTAGCAGACCATTTGGAGACTAGGAGAAGAAACAAAAAAAATACATAAAAAAAAACTTCACCCAGGATGACTTCACAATTTTCCAAACAATACTTAACATTGCACATTGGACCCATCTTCAAGAGCCCAAATTAGAGGGAGTGGGGACATCTATAGGGTGAGATAAAAGCACAAATTATTCTAGGCTCTTACAACCACAATTATTCCTCCATCATATCACAAACACAACCACCATACACCCTCCCCATTATCAACCTCCTTTCCAACCCTACTATCTCCATACTTCATTTAGCACACCAACAATCAAATTTACACAACCAGGGTACTCATACCCCTATAACAACTCTCTCTTCCCTTTACATCTCACCCACTCTAGGACCCCCTCACAAAATGAAACTTCAAAAGAACATGAAGATCCATTTACTTGACAACATCCTACCCAAACAGACACAACTATTAACATCCATTCACCCCAACACAATTCAAATTCATTCTCCAGAAAAATATCTCATACAAAAGTAAAATTGACAATATTTACAATCCATTTTCAAAGAACCTAACATAATAGAATTAAGTACCAATGTTCACAATTATTTCCAAAATAAAATATATTTAGATACCAAGGTGGGAGCACCTACCTAATGAAACCTTCAATTTGGCAATGTAAGTTGTAACAACACTCTTGTTCCCTTCCAGGCCTCTGCTTCTATTCTCCCCAAAATAGGGTTAGCAAAATAGTCCCTCCACTTCCTTAAGACCCCAAAATGCTCATGATAAATTCTATAATTGACATGTGTTTCCACCCTTTTTGAACACACCTTACCTTCTTGATGAGTAGGCTTCTTTACATGCATTTATTTAAAAATAATAATTCGTCACTTGAGGGAAGTTTTTAAAAAGAAAGGGTCTAATGCTTCCAAATTAAACTTAAGCTAAAAAAAATCACCCCCAATACTTAACCCTATGACCTTAAGTAAAGAAAACACCTTCAAACATAACTATAAAAACTCAAATCACACTAAAACATGGGTTCTTTTAAATTGTTACCACAACCTTGAATCATTCATGATGCTAAACAATAAAATAATATACTCATGGACAAAATACTATATAACACATTACAAACCAACACATCACCCATGTCACCTTCACATTCCCTCAAATCCACTAGTCCTGGCTTACTTGCACACTCAACTGCAAACATTAGTCCATCATCATATATACATAAGGCATGAAATTGCAAAATGATATCTATTAAAAAGCATTTTAAATGTTGATCCATCATCATATAAAACAAGGCATGTGATTAAAGTGTGATATCTATGTAAAATAATTTTAAATATTAATCCATCATCAGAATGAAACAAAACATGTGATTGCAACATGATCTGTATGAAAAATCATCTAGAGGAAAGTGAGTTGTACATCACATTTATTTACCTTATGATATAATTAATTTACCAACAAAATCAAGACAACCATAATTGTATTACATTATATACTTACAAATTTGTCTAATCACACTATCATATGCACATAGGGTAATCATAACAAAGTCATTAGATTCACATAGTTAGCCGCATATCATTGCAACCCAAAATGATAAGGATCAATATATATGTAAAAGTGCACTATGTCTAAGATTACATCACTATGTCAAGGCTAGAATCCATGACACCAAAATAGTCAAAATCAAAACTATCTATGCACATCATTACATACATCATATAATCCTTGGTATCAAAAGATGGGTCTCACATCCTCCCCCCCAGGGATGGACTTCCTTTTGGAAGTCTTCAAAGAGGTGAGGACACAATTTCCTCATATGTGATGTTTCCTACCATGTAGCGGCAACCTTGTCATATCTATCCCACTAGACCTTGACTTGGTCCAACTCTCACCCTCGAAGGGCCAATGATCGACGACCCAATATACAAATGGGATCCAACACCAACTATTATCTGACTCCACCTGTAAGGCATCCCAATCCAAAATATGAGACAGATCATGCACATAACGTCGCAAAATAGAAACATGAAAAACATTGTGGATTCGCGAAAGGCTAGGTGGAAAGGCTAGATGATAAGCAACTGGTCCTACACTCTCCAAAATATCAAAGGGGACCACTAATCGTGGTGCTAGGTTAGAGCCCTTTTCATAACATTTTGGACTCTTATGTGGCTGAACTATCAAGAATACCCTATCACCCACTAAAAAAATCTGATCTAACCTCTTAGCATATGCATACATCTTTTGTCAATCTTGAGCCTCCTATAACCATTGTTTGATCAATACTACCTATCGCTCCATATCTTGTAACAACCATGGACCAATAACAATCATATCCTCAATCTTGTCCCAACTCAAAGAAGTCCTGCAAGGTCTACCATACAATTCCTGATAAGGTGCCATACCCAAGGAATTGTGATGACTTTTGTTGTAGGAAAACTCAACTAGGTATAGGTACTCCTCCCATCTAGACTGATGATCCATCACATATAGGAATAACATATCCTCCAATACTTGATTAAACCTATCTATTTTCCCATTTGTCTCTGGGTGATATGTGGTACTCAAATTGAGTTGAGTGCCCAAGGTCTATTGTAATGTTCACCAAAAAGATGAGATGAATATTGGGTCCCTATTTGATATAATCCCATGAGGAATCCTATGTAACCTGACTATGTCATCCAAGAACACCCTCGCCACTGCTGGTGCTATGTATGTAGTCCGAACTGGAGAGAAGTTAGCCACTTTGGTCAACTTGTCAATTGTCACCATAATGGCATCATGGCAATGTGATGATAGAGGCAAACCAACAATAGAATCCATGCAAATGGTGTCCCACTTCCACTCTAGAATCTCATGAGGGTAAAGAAGTCTTGTTGGGTGTTGATGCTCGGCCTTAACTCTCCAACACTCAATGAATCGAGCAACAAACTCTACAATGTCTCTACACATCCTTGCCGAATGATACAATTGATGAAGATTTGAGTGCATTTTCTTCACCTCTGGATGTGCCACATAAGGGGCCCTATGTGCCTCTAAAAAAATCACTGTCTGATGATCCCCATTCTGAGGAAGATAAATATGCCCTCTATGATGTAATAACCCATTTGTATCTAATCTATATCTTGAATATTTTCCCTTAAGGGATTGCTGAGACTATATCTCCCTCTGAACCTCACAATACAAGTCATCCACTAATAAAAGTTGTATAATGTGAGTCCTCAAGTCTATACTCACTGTCATAGCCATCATCTCATCAAGCTATCTACTCAAGGAATCTACCACTACATTCTCCTTCCCTTTTATGTAATGCATGTCAAAGTCATACTCACACAAGAACTCCATCCATCATCTTTGTCATGCATTCAAGTTTGATTGTGTGAAGATGTACTACAAACTATTGTGGTTGGAATGAAGCTCAAAATGGTGGCCAAGGAGAAAGTGTCTCCACCTCATGAGTGCATGCACTACTACTACAAGCTATAAATCATGTGTGGGGTAATTCAGCTCATGGGTCTTAAGTTTTCGTGATTCATACGCCATCACTCGACCCTCTTGCATGAGTACCACTCCAATACCTTCCAAAGATGCATATGTGCAAACTAAAAAATCTAAGGTTTGATTAGGTACTGATAGAATGGGAGCACTTGTGAGATGCTCCTTGAGGGTCTAGAAGGCCTTGTCACACTGCTCTGTCCACTCAAACCTCTTCCCTTTACAATAAAGGGGAGTAATGGGGTGCACTATCTTGGAGAAACCCTCCACAAAATGACAATAGTATCTTGCTAGTCCCATAAAACTCTTGACCTCTATAACACTAGTGGGTGCTGGCCAATCCATAATAGCACTAATTTTCAATGGATCTACTAAGATACCATTGCCTAAAATGATGTGTCACAAATACTGAACCTCTACCTAGAAGAATGAGACTTAGCCAAATTGGCATAAAACTGATGTCATCTCAAACATTGCAAAACCTGCCTCAAATGATCTTCATGATTCTCTACTAACCATGAATAAACCAAAATTTCATCTAAGAATATCAACACAAATCTATCCAAGAAGGTGTGAAATACCCCATTCATCAAACTCATGAACATGGGGGGGCATTCGCTAACCTAAATGGTACCAGTGTAAACTTAGTGTCCATAACGAGTCTTGAATGTTGTTTTATGGATATTTCCTCTACTATACACAACTGATGGTATCCTGATTTCAAATCAATCTTGGAGAAAATTTTGGCTCCCCTCATCTGATCAAACAAATCATCAATCCTAGGAAATTTTTGTTGCATCTCATAATTTTGAGGTAACTATCCTCAATTTCACATCCAAGGTGAATATTTCCTTATTTTAGAAAAAAAAATCGCCACTTAATCCCCCTTTTTGGCCCCCCATCTTTTTGCACTTACCCATGTGTATAGGTTTAGTTGTGTGTGTATACTGCAAATATACATAATCAATCTCAAGTTGTTGAGTTATTAGTCTTATAATGATAAAGTGTTCAATATTGGAAGACATAGTTCTTGTTAGCTTATTTCTTGTATGTTTATGCTTGTAATATTGGTTAAAATATTATTTAAATTTTTTTCTTCATTTCTAATGATTAGGCATTAAATAACTCACTTGGAAAGGTAAATAGATTGAGGTTAATTCAACACTTATAATCCATCTTTAGTATTTGATTCTATTACATATCTCAACCTTTATGTAATCTTGATTTTACCTTCACTAACAATTTTAGATGTCCTTTTTTATTCTAATTTAATGGTAATAATATCTCTAGGGAGGTTAAGTTAATATTATTGCGGAGATTTAACACTAACTTTATCAAAATATGTTCCATGTCTATGTGTAGTTTAAATAAATATAAATGATGATTACAATTAGTGTAAAGTTGGAACAATAATGTTTGATTTTAAAAAGGAAAAATCATTTGTTTTGTTTATATTAACATTGGGTGTATACATTATTGGAATCCTCATAAAGTAATGATTACAAAAAAAATTAGTGACATTATCATTTATTTATTTCCTCTTGTAAATTTAATTGTTGGATTAGTAGAGAAAGTAGATCTAACTTGAAAAATATTCTTTTGGAGCATACAAGACTTCATCATTATTTCTATCATTAGACAAGTTATAAATTTAGTAGTTTATCTTTAATTATTTTATTTTATTATTTACTTCTCTTATTTAGTTACTTTGTAGTATTCTATTAGCTTAATCTTGGGGAGGTTATTACATTGACAACATTCGACCTCTTTTGCAGGTGAGCATCGGTTGTAGGGTGGTAGATTACATTGAAAAAAAATTCAAAAATGGGGGTGAAAGGTAGTGCTGGAAAATTTTTGATGGCCTGGCTCTAGATGAAGTGATTTCAGATCAACTGGCTTCCTACTTGGCTGATAGGCAAAATGAGATAAATGAGAAAAACAATGACATTATTTGGTGTGGGGATAAATCCAATAATTACTCGGTGAAGTTGGGGTATCAGCTACTAAATAAAGTTAGGGAGTCTATTGACTAACATAATGATCTTGTTGGGGTCAAAGTTTACTTCCTAATATGGGAGCATTTCTTTGGTTAGCATTTCATGGGAAGATTCTGACTGGTGAACGACTCCAAAAGATTAGCATTCATGGACCTTCATGTTGTTCTCTATGTAAGCAAGTGGAGGAATCCTATGATCATTTGCTTTTCATATGTTCGGTGGCTTCCAAGTATTGGGACTGGCTGCAAAGCAAACTTAATTGGAGTGGGCTAAGGAATGCAAAGATGAGATATTTTCTTCATAGTTGGCCCAAAGCTTATTCAGATCATTTATGGGGTGGCTTGTGGGTCTGCGCTCCTTCCATCCCGATGTGGCACCTTTGGAAGGAATACAATAGAAGAGTTTTCAAAGATAAGGAACTATCAACTAATGAGTTAGTGGTGAGAATAGAATAAGCTTTGGTTGAGACTATCAATTGCAGAGTCCCTAAAACTAAGATGGTCAAATTCACCAATTGGGATGAATTGATGAGTAGCCTTTGGTCGGGACTTAAGGTTACAAATTCCATGGGAAGGTTGATGGGACATGGGTAGTTTGCAGAGAAATGTAGGATAGCTAAATGGATGGAACCCTCAAGTGGAAGGATTAAACTAAACTTCGATGGAGTGGTGGAAGGAAACCCTAGCAGCTCAGGACATGGTTGTGTAGTAAAAAATGAGCATGGAAAAGTTGTGTGGGATTGGAAAGCTCGAATGGCATTACAACAAACAATGAGGTGGAGTTCAGGGCTCTAGTCAATGCATTGGAGGAGTGTCTTAAGCAAGAACAATTATCTGTTGACATTGAGGGTGACTCTCTCATATGTATAAAAAACATTAAAAAAAAGAAATGTCTCAATTGGAAGCTCACAAAATTGGTTAAGCAAGCATGGGTGTCTTTGTACAAGATTAATTTCTCCATATTTCATGTATATCATGAGGCTAATCAAGCGGAAAACTGGCTAGCTAGTCTTGGGGTCAATGGGGATGGCCAAGATGGCATACTGATAGATCCTTCAAATTATGCAAACTGCATCACTATCTTGTAAAATGATGCACCTATCCCATGATGATTGCACCATCCAATTTGATGTATTGGGTGTGTAATGTGGGTAAGGATGTTTGGTGGTACGTGGGTCTGTGTTGGACTTCATGCATATGATTCGTGTATGGTTCGAAGGGGTAATGTTTGTGACTTCTTGGTAACTCTTTGTTGCGGTGGGGGGAGGGAGATAACTATCATGTGATGCCTAGTTCCTTATCTACTCGATTTGGATCCCTTCAATAAGATGGTGTAGTGTAAGAAAAAGTATCCCTTTTTCACACTTAATTTGGAAATAATTAATAATAAAATGAGCTTAATCATGCCTTGATTTAGTGTTGTAATATGTCTTTCATATTCGCATTAAGTTTAGGGCCATTTTAAATTAAATGGACTCAATTGTGTCTTTTTTTTGGTGTTGTAAGGTGTATCTTTACTCTTTCACATTAATCTAGGGCTTTATTAATTGATTGAGGCTAATTTTCCTTAATTGGATCCTTTGATTCAAATCCAAGCTTAATTAAATGAAAATTCTAAGGGATAAAACCTGGCATTCATAAATGCCATTTCACAACACTTAACTTTGGAAGATGTGTGTCCTAGGTAAGTAACATAGGACCCATTCACCATAGGGCGAATGGGTCCTCACTTAGTTCTAGGACCCTAATTTTATATAATGTTTAACATTGTTCGATGTGTGTCCTAGGTAAGAGGCCTAGGACCCATTCACCATATGGTGAATGGGTCCTCACTTGCACCTAAGACCTAAATTCAAATTATGTTTTTGGAATTTTTTCAATGATTTCATAAGTGATATTTGAATTTTGAGAATTAATCTTAAGATATGTATACATAAGAGGTTATTTCACTTAGTTTCACCTAGAATTTCAAGCTAAGATCCTAGAGCATTCAAGTGAGCATTAACAAGAGCAATTCAAGAGAATTTCAAGGCATTCAAAGGAAGAATTATTGAAGATTATTGTAGCAATCAAGATTCATTCATCATGTCAAAGATTTATTGCATCATGCATGTTGTTGTTTGAGCTCATATGATGATGTAGTGCTCAAGATCAATCCAAGCATATCAAAGACATTGTTTCACATCAAGTTTCATGATCAAGATCTACATTCATTGAGGCCACTTCATGCTAATTTGAAAATTTGTTATCCAAGGTTTCAATTAAGGTTTGGTAAGTTGTTACATATTGTTGTTCATTCTTTTAGTCATTTCAAGGTTTAATTACCAAATGGAGTTTGACCAAGGCAAACCCCCATTCCCTAACAAACAACATCTTTCTCTATTTGAAGTGTGATTGTAGATTTTAGGTTGAAGATCATTTGAGGAGAAAAATTGAAGAAAGTTGCAAGAAAAGTTGTCAAATCATGAAAACTGATCTACAAGATTTATTTCTCGCTTTCTGACAACTAGAATCTGGGAGTGCATACCTAGCAAAAAAGAACACAAAAACTAATTTTCTAAAACCCTAGCCATGACCCATTAGCCATAGGAAGAATGAGTCCTCAATGAGGTCTGAAAAATTATTTTTTGATGGCTAGTACACATCATTCTCACCTTTCCAATCTACCTTTTAACTATTAGTTAGGTTAGATTTGGTTATTGTTTCTCATTTACACTTTGTAGCACATATTTTGAATGAAATTAGGGAAATAGGTGCATCATATCCCCTTTGTTTCATTTTGGTGAACCAATTTACATATATTTCATTATGGTGAACCTGACCTTTTGAACTTGAGTTTGATCATTGCATTTTCTGATTTTGGAGTCATCTTTCATCCTAGATTTAGATCTTGCATTCATTTCATCTCTTTGCATTGAATTAGGTATCATTTAGGGTGTCTAGTTTTCCTTTCGTTTAAGGATTTTAGGACTGCATATTTTGCATTCTTCAAATCTGAAAAATAAAAAAAATCAGTCATCTTGCATATCATTTACATCATATTCACTTGCATTTGAAAATTGAAACAAAAATTGCATATCAAACTAGCTTTTCTAGGGTGTCATTTTGTCATAATTTGCACTTGCATTCCACATTGAATTCACATAAAATTGAAATTGAAACTTATTGTAACAAACAAGAATTTGAAAAACCACTAAAAAGCACTAAAAAATCTGTAAAAAAATGTTTCAAAACCCTCATCTAAGACCCATTTTCCCTAGGGTGAATGAGTCCCTAATCAGTCATAATTTGTTTTTTGGGCATTAAAATATTCATTTCTGCATTTCCATTTGCTACTTTCAGATTTATGTTACTATTTGTAAATTTATGTTTCATCAATTTGATCATATCTAGCTTAATTTGGTAAATTTAGTGCATTGTGTGATTTCAAAATTGCATTTACAAGACTTCATTTTCAGATTGTTGCATAGTGTGCAAAAAATTACCTTGTCTAGAATCTAAAAATTGCATTTATACATTGCATTATAGGTCATTGCATTGCATCTTACCCTCTTTCCATTTTGTGTTGACATTGAGTTTGTAAAACTTGTATGAGCTTTACAATTTGGTGTCCTATTAGTAATACTATTGTGAGACGTAGTTCAAGACTCATGTCATCCCACGATACACCATTCATTGTGGATCTTGGGTTTTCTAACTCTCTTTCTAATAGTGTTGATAATCAACCCCCTATGGATCATAGTATACATACCTCATTTCTCATGAATTCCTTACCTACAACCAATGTGCATGATGTTGCTCATATCTTGCAAGAAAGAATAAGGTCGCTAGATGAAGAATTGAAGACCTTTCAAGACTTTCTGAGAGATGAACCTATTGTTGTCCATGTCCTTCCCCTTATATGAAACTTAACAAAGCTACTTAATATGAACAAGGAATAGAATTTATGTGTAGCTTGGCTTATCTCATCAACAAAAATTTTCCTCCCCCTCAACCCACTTCCAATACATTACCTACCCATAAGAAAAAAGAAGCTACACCTTCTAAAAACTTTTCTACTCCTAACACATCCTTTTTCTAAAAAAGGAAAGGATTTGCAGCTAGAAGAAGAAATTGATGACAACACAATTATCATACCAAAGAAGAAGAAACCAAAAGTGCATGATCATCAAAATATTTAGTTACAATAGTTGTATGAACCTCCTGAATCTCTTTATAACTTATTACAACTATGCAAAACCGAGATGATCTTCTATGCTCTTTTATGTTGGCAACTAATCGAATTACCACCTAAACATGCAAACTTGGTCAAAAGAAAAACTATTAAAAACAAACCATATTGTGCTTATCATAGATTCTTTGGACATCACACCGATAATTTCCATCCTTTAAAGAAAGTATTGAAGAATTTTGCACCCTTTAAGAATCAAACTTGACTAAAAGCATGCACTTCAGTCCTTGTCATGTAATAGTTGTAGGATCCTAGTATGCTCACTATTATATGTTTTACATTCATTGCAAATCATTCTCTTTATCTCAAGGAGCTCATTCTCATCACCTATCTCAGCTCATCCTTGTCCTACACTTAGTGGGGGCAAGGGGTTAGTTAGCCTTGTCCTATTTTTGGCATTTGATGTTGTCCCTTTGGCTAGTTGGCTGCCTTGCATATACATTGATTGAGATTGGGATGTGAACGACCTGCTAATAGGTTGACTCACGTGTGCCTTACTAGTCTTTTGCTTTATTTTATTGTTTCTTTATGTGATTGCATGTGTGTAATGTGATCCCCCGTACTGTTCTTTTTTATGTATCTCTCTCTTTTTGTACATTCCTCTATTTGTATCTACATTCTTCTATATGTTATAAGCATTTTGTCTTTTTCACTTGTCTTGGGATTTCCTTTTGGGGATAATGTAAGTCATCAAAAAATTTAGGTCTCTTCCATGTTGACCTAAAGGTTTTTTCTTTTTTTCGCTCTTTATGTGTCATTCTTCCAGAACTTCTATGAGTATTTATGGAATGATGACGTTTCTAAGCTCTATGACAACATTGCATCAAATACATACTGACCCTGAATCCATAGATCCCTTATGTGTTTTTGGGGGCAACCTCTCCTTCCTTTTTCATGGCATAGCTTTATTTCAGAAACATATGACTTCGCATAGGGTTTTTTGAATAAGTTCGCATATCTTCTTCATTGGCTACTTTAAAGCAATTGCTCACAACAATGGTGTTAGCAACTACTTTAAAGTGGTCGCATACATCAATAATATCTTTCGACATTTCTCATGTTTCATGGTGCTATTTTCTTTTTTTTCTTGTGATATGTCCTTTTCTTGGTGGTGTTGTTGGGTTTGATGTCCTCCAAGCTTGTGATATTTCTTAGTGTACGACTTTCCTCTTAGTGGTGATGTGATGCATTACATTCCCTAAGTTGTGAATCTTTTACTCTTGACTTGTCCTCTCTTGGAGACATTAGGCATGATGTTCCCTAAGAAGAATACCTTACACGAAGTAAGCAAAATACCTTTGAACAAAAACTTTTACTTGCATTATTGTTCATAAGTGTTTAGTTTAACACAACTTGCTAATCTTGTGAAGCTCAAACCCTGAATTCAAGGCCACCAAGCATAATGCACCTTGCTTTCCAGTGGAGTCTTTCCTTGTTCATAGGTGTTTAGCATAACACAAATTGATAAGCCCTATGAAGCTCGAACTCTAAATTCAAGGCCACCTAGCATAACACACCTTTCTAACACACCTTTCTTTCAAGTGGAGCCTTGCCTAGTATTGTGGTGCCTTATTGAATTTGTGAGGAGGATATATTTGATATGGTATGGGGGGCTAATATGATTCTCTCATATTCCACCCTTTTAGGATACTCATCTTTCGGATATCCTGAGGTTCCACTACCCCGAAGTGAGCGTGATAAAACAAAACCAATGGCTTAGATGTGTTCCATATCGCATTGGACTATCTAGGATTGATCTTTCTGGTCTTTAATGTTGTATGATTGTGTATATTTGTCATTGCTACATACATAAGTTTCTTGAATGTCTACTTTAGTGTGATTTTGACATGGGGTCATACTCTCACTAAAGTGGGGGAAATGTAGTGTAGGAAAAAGTATCCCTTTTTCACACTTAATTTGGAAATAATTAATAATAAAATGAGATTAATTATGCCTTGATTTAGTGTTGTAATATGTTTTTCATATTCACATTAAGTTTAGGGCCCTTTTAAATTAAATGGACTTAATTGTGCCTTGTTTTTGGTGTTGTAATGTGTATCTTTACACTTTCACAATAATCTAGGGCTTTATTAATTGATTGAGGTTAATTTTCCTTAATTAGCCCCTTTAATTCTAATCCAAGCCTAATTAAATGCAAATTTTAAGGGATAAAACCCGACATTCATAAATTCCATTTCACAACACTTAACTTTGGAAGATGTGTGTCCTAGGTAAGTGACCTAAGACCCATTCGCCATAGGGTGAATGGGTCCTCACTTAGTGTTAGGACCCTAATTTTACATAATGTTTAACACTGTCTAATGTGTGTCCTAGGTAAGTGGCCTAGGACCCATTCACCCTATGGTGAATGGGTCGTCACTTGCACCAAGGACGTAAATTCAAATTATGATTTTGGTAGTTTTTCAATGATTTCAAAAGTATATTTAGATGTCGGCTTGTGATATTTGAATTTTGGGAATTAATCTTAATATATGTATAAATAAGAGGTTATTTCACTTAGTTTCACCTAGAATTTTAAGCTAAGATCCTAGAGCATTCAAGTGAGCATTATTAAGAGCAATTCAAGAGAATTTCAAGGCATTCAAGGGAAAAATTATTGAAGATTATTGCAACAATCAAGATTCATTCATCATGTCAAAGATTTCTTGCATTTTGCATGTTGTTTGAGCTCATATGTTGATGTAGTGTTCAAGATCAATCCAAGCATATCAAAGGCATTGTTTCACATCAAGTTTCATGATCAAGATCTACATTCATTGAAGCCACTTCATGTTAATTTGCAAATTTGTTATCCAAGGTTTCAATTAAGGTTTGGTGAGTTGTTACATATTGTTGTTCATTCATTATTCCTTTCATGCTTTTTGTCATTTCAAGGTTTAATTACCAAAATGGGGTTTGACCAAGACAAACCCCCATTCTCTAACAAACAACATCTTTCTCTCTTTGATGTGTGATTGCGTATTTTAGGTTGAAGATCATTTGAGAAGCAAAACTGAAGAAAGTTGCAAAGTTGTCAAAGTTGTAAGAAAAGTTTTCAAATCATAGAAACCGATCTACAAGATTTATGTTTGGATTTTTGACAACTGAAATCTAGGAGTGCAGACCTAGCAAAACATAACCTAGAAACCAATTTTCTGGAACCTTAGCCAGGACCCATTCACCATAGGGCGAATGAGTCCTCAGTGAGGTCTACAAAAGCATCTTTGGTGGCATGTACACATCATTCTCACCTTTCCAAATTTTCCTTTTGACTATTAGTTGGGTTAGATTTGGTTACTGTTTCTCATTTGCACTTTGCAGCACATATTTTGAATGAAATTAGGGAAATGGGTGCATCATATCCCCTTTGTTTCATTTCAAGGTGAATCAATTTTCATATATTTCATATGGATGTTGCTAAGGGCTATTTGATGGCCTTGGTTGCAGAGTTGTAATTGGTCAAACAATATTAGTGTCTTGCAGACATTTGAGGTTGAATTCACCTCTCAGCTGGTGATGTTGTTCAAATGACCATTGGGAACACAATATTGTAATTTCCTTCTTGAGCAATTATGGGAGCCACCCCCTTGGTGGTACTTATCACAAAAACAAAGTATTGTGCCATTGAAACTAGAGAATGACATATGCATTTTGTTAAGTGAGAAAATTAGAAGGAATTCCATGAATGATACTTTCTTAATGTCATAGTTGTTAGAGGTTAGATTAAGTTGAAAGGTAAGAAGAAGAATGGAGAAGTCCAACAGTAAGGACAAGTTTAAATCTCTGGATAAATTTATTGATAGGTGTTTTGATACATTGTTCAACTTAGGTAAATAAAAGGTACATTTCACCTCTCTTGAAAGGAATTCAACTCCCCAAAGGAAACTATCCCCAAGGTTTTAATAATCAAGTCTTGGTCATGTAAGATAACTCAATAACTTTGTTATGTTATTAATCCAATTCAAGGGGTATGCATAAAATTATTCCTTTGTTGGAACTCAACACTTAATTAATCATCAATAAATCGTGCACATCTCATAAATTCTAATCCAAACATACATTGCTCATAAAGATAATTCAAATTAAAGCTTAACAATGCACAATGCATTTATATTAATAGATATTCAATTTGATATTTTGTAACCTTTATTTCCTAAAACTGATATAGTCTAACTAAACTAATCTAAAAAAAAGTGCAAAGATTAAGGGGGGATAAAGATAGGGATAGAAAAACTTAAGCTTCATTTTCAAGTAAGTTCATGCAAATGGGGGACAAACTAGTAGTCAACCTTAAGATTTTCAACAAAATGCATACAAGTCATAATCCAAATGCGTACATGATATAATGTATACATGTTATAAGTATCATATTTTACAAAAATCAATGCAAAACATAATGCAAGTGCATTATGTTTAATTTATTGAATTTATTTTTTGATGGAAAGGTTGGGCATCTCTATTGGCTCCTAATTTCATGTTTTCAGCACAAAATAATGAATTTGAACTTCAACCTCATCAACTTTACATGTTTTACAATAAAATTTTATAAAATCACCACCAAACTAATGAGCTACATCTTAACTTTCTAGCCATACAATTTTTTAATATTTTAAATAAGTTAAGATTTATTTTAAATTATTTTTTGTAAAGAGTATCTTGATATTCCTTTAATAAATTTCTATTATTTTCCTTTATAACTTTTGATCCACTTATCTAAATTTGAACAAACTTATATAGAATTGTTTACAATTTATTCTATACACATTCAAAAAAAATCTTGATTAGTTTTTTGCAAGTTATACGACATGCATGCTTAGTGATGTAATTTTTAGAGTGCATCCAATTTGAAAATTTGTAAAATGAATATTAAAAAAAAAAAAATACACTTGTTGTACTAGATCTTGGCTATATTTCTACCAAATAATTTTTTAAAATACTTAATGCAACAAAAAAAAAAAAGAGTACACACAAGACATTGATATACTATAGTGATAAAAACATAAATACTTTTGTATGCGCTAAACATTTCACCTCCTTACCCTTAACTATTTTTTTAAAACTTTAATAATTTTAGAAATTAGATTTAAAGTACTACAATTCTTATTGACATATCTTCAAATTTTAAGTGCACACATTTCAAATTACTCATCCAAATTCAAATATAACTTCTTTTTTAAGTAATATTTTTTCCCACTTTTATCCCCATTTCCATTCACGTACCCCTTCCATCTTCCACACAACACTGAATGAATAAATAAATTTATAGAATAAAATCAATCCTTTCTTAATTAGGTTAACCACAACTCCACATAGGGCATTGCAATCTTCAATGGAATAAACCAATCATGAAAGTAATCCCCATTAAACACTGAACTACTAGCATAGAGTAACGAGATACTAAAAATAATAAAAAATGAGTACTCAAGTTGATAACATAAAATATTCTACCCTCAACAAAGTACTAATGATATTAAACATGTATAGATTGATCAGTTATTCATAGATTTACAGGTATGAAATAATGCAAAACCATAAGATATTGAAAACCATGAGAGAACACAACTCAAAAGAGAGTAATGACATATCTTTAAAGTTTATGAATGTAATAGTTTTGACTCATGTCAATCAAAGTATAAATCAAAACATTTTTATAATGTCATCTTTTCATTGTTGTCATATTTTTAACGAATTAATTTAGTTGCTTCTGAATTTGACTGTGTGCTTGATTTTTATCAACATTTCAGATCATATTCAGTGATCCATCATCAGGATAGAGAGCTGAACAGAATGACAAATGATAAGATGCAGACCCCAAATGTCAATAAAAAAACGAGCACACAATCAAATCCAAAAGCAACTAAATTAATTTGCATATAGATTGTGGAAATCTAATTGCATTGATCTTTTCAATGCATAAATAAAAATATTAGGTGATTAATAGTTTAGCAGACTGGGAATTGTGAGTATGACACCTCTAACCATAAATGCTTCACACTATAGATGTGTGTCGTTTTCCTTGCATATCATGTAGTGCAATGCATTTGCATGGAAACTCCTCTACCACCATTGATATTTTCAATTTGCATCGTTTCAATTTTGTATGGCATGCTTTGATCAAATATCAGAATATTCTTGAGACAAACTCATGAATGCATTGTTAAATGTTGCTGGAAATGTTCAAAGGGTGGGTATCAATTTTTTTGTTTTTTATTTGCAGGTCTCCAGAGCATGAACACTATTAAGAAAAAGAAGATGGAGTGTTTCGACTTTCTTAGCTCTATGAATGCATTAGCGATAACAGTCTGGCATCTTAAGCAATTTCCTCACATAAAGATAAATGCAGATCCAAATCAATGAGTATACAGTTTTACAGTGAGAGGGATCATCCTATGTTGTTTGTCAATTACATAGGTGCGGGATTCATTTATAAACACCTCTTTTGGTAAATGCAATTTCTTTTATGTAAGGATTTCATCAATTTCAGTGTGGCTATGAAGCATTGTAAAGTGTTTAGCAGTGTATACAACTCTCATCATGAAGCATTGTGAATGACAAAACTCATGCTGTGAAGTATTTAGAATTTTAACTATCATTAGTAGGTATAATTTTTTCACAGTTCATGAAAATAGTTTTGAGAGCTTCTGGATTCAAATGTATGTTTATTTACATCGACGTTTCAACGTTTAGATTTAACTATCATTTCCAACCATTGTGAAACACCTGACTTAAAAAACTAGATTTATAATAGTTTGTCAAGATTTGCTCACTCTCAACAATCATGAAATATCACTAAACATTCTGTTCATCATTCAAAACCTATAAAAATATCCTGTTCCAAGCTTCCCAATTTGACATAGGCAGGCAGGATGCGTTGTGGAATTTGGCTTTACACCTCCTATTTGCATTGCTTGAAAGTTTGTTAATCCTTTTAAAAAATTCCATTATATGCATATCTTGCAACCATGGCATTCCATGAGATCACATTTCCTTCAGGCATTCTGTTAAATAGTTCAATACCTTGTCTATGATTCCACATTTTGCATACATGTCTACCCGAGTATTTCCAGCTATAATAGCTGACAAAAATCCCCCTTCCATTATGCTTTGTTGGATGTCCATATCCTGTCACAAAGCATTCATTTTAACGCACGCATGGAGGATGCTGGCAAAGGTTATGGAAAAACCTTTTCAATAAATCCATTTTGTGCATATCGTGCAATCACTATAGTCCATGATTGTTCATCAGGTAATCCTATTTTTTGGATGGAGACAATATGCCTAGGTTCTTTACTTACTGGATTATTCATATCCAATATTTTCATTTCCTTTTAATTTGGCCTTAACTTATTTCACTGTATCTGTTTGATTTAAGGTTTTGATGCAATGCTCATTGGTGCCATGTTTATACTTGCACTATTTAGATATGGAATACAAATGATGATGCAATGTTCTTTGGTGCCATGTATATACTTGCACTATTCACATATGGAATCTTAACTCGTGCTAGTCTCTTTATACCACTAAACCTAGTTGTGTATCATGCAATAGCCAATTTGTTTGCAGTTTTAGGCAGGGACTACAGCTACAGTGCGGCCCTTGTTTTCCTCTGTATTTGGTTAATTTTAGACTAATTATAGTGCATAATAATGTCAAATTCCTTAAAAGATTAAATTTTATTGATTTGTTTTCAAATTGTGCAGAACAATAATATAGCACAAAGGTTTACTATTACTATTTAAATCTGATAAAGAGTGAGATATCTGTTTGTATGACCAAACTCAAGAATAAATCAGGAATAGAGCAGTTTGTAAATGCGAATTAAGAATTCCTACAACTATTTTTTAATGGTTCGAGGGATTATACACCAACCACTAGAGGCCAGGTGGTCCTGGACTCTGGTGACTTGGGATTTTCACCTAGTTGCAGAGAGAGTCAATGGCAAGAACCCAATAATCTCAACTCTACATACCCGAGAAGAGAGATTACCCTACCCCATTAGCTGTCAACCAGTGTTCCCAATGAGGGACGCGGGAACGAGTTTTGGGGACATGGGGACCAAGGGCCTAAGTTTAAGGACGACGGCGGGGGTGGTGCTGATATACATATAGGTAATTGAAAAGATAGTTATAAAAAAAATGTATAAGAATTACAATGTTGAATTTACAAATGAAACTTTGGAAAATTGAAATTACTAATTAAAGATATTAACAATTTAACAATAACATTGAAATTTGAACAACAAAAATGTTGAATTCAAATTTTATATTAAAGATTTCATAATGATGATTACAATGAGTACAACCATGAATCATGTCAAAATAACAAAATGCAGTGAAGTGAGGCCTCTAATCATCCCCAAACTCCTCATCATTCGAACTATTGGAAGTGGACACATCCTCAAGCCCCACCAAACTAATACCAACCAGCCGTACCTATGTAACTATTGCATCCTCATCAATCTGTGTTGGCTCCTCTGGCTCTATATCCCACCATGTTGCTGGACTCTCTTTGTTCACAAATGTTTTGCGGTCAATAAGATGCAAAGCACTATGTACAACCACAAGCTTCTCTGCTCTCCTAGAGGTAAGTTTGTTCCTTTTAAGAGAATGGATGAAGCTATAAGTAGACCAATTCATCTATCATGTCCTCGTCAATAGACAAAAGTGATCAATACTAGAAAGAAAATGCATCGAATACTTTATGAAAGGGCAGAGATTGGAAATAAGTCTAAGGCTGACTATGAATTAAAATAAAATAAATATATATTAAAGGCAGCAAGTAAAGAAGGTAGTGATTCCCGTCTCCCATAAAAGCAGCGATAATATTACATCTTATCAAGCAATTAAGAAGAGCCATTGACTACCTAGCAATGTGCATTGATCTCCTAAATGGACAGCAATATCATATTGCAGCAGCGATAAAATTATAATATCAAGTGATTATGATTGAATGCAGTGATCCATGAATAAAATGGAGTAAAATTAGTTAAAAACTATAGAGCGGTGATTCCTAAATAAGATGTAATTTAAATTAAAATAAATATAAAGGTAGTGTTTGGTTATGAAGGGGTATATCCTTTGTAAAGGCTAAGGTGTGACCCTTTCTCATTGGAAGGATATATAAGGAAAGACAAATCATTTGTAAAAGGATCAATTAGGAAACTGGCATCGAATCATATTCAGAAATATATCTGCATTCAGGGAAGTTTGAACAATGTAATATAATCAGATTTAAAGGCCAGTATATGAACAGCAAATAAGGACAGAAACACGAGTATTTTCTGAGTACAGCAGCAAATACATTAATATGATATAACCAGATTTAGAAGAAGAAATGCGTGGGAATAAGAAGATGGTTGAAGAAGAGATATATGAAGATAAATGACAAATCAATAAGGGAAGGGAAGTAAGTTTATATATATATATAAATATATATAATATATATATATATGTTCATATGAAGTGATTATTGAAAGATTGAAAGTAATTAAAAATATATGTATTTATATAAAATATATATATGCATCTATCTATGGGTAAACCCACAAAAGTGGTTTACAAGTCAAGTGATACGGAAAACTGAAAAAAAAAGACCCCATGCAAAAAAAAATAGTTTTGGGGGTTTGTCCGAACTTGCAGGTTCGACCGAACCCAAAAAGGGTTCGCTCGAACTAAGGTTCGAGCAAACTCATTTAATTTTGACCCCACATTTCCTGCACAAAAATAACAAAGAAAATGCAATATGAAAGGTGGTTCGCTCGAACCAGGGTTCAAGCAAACCCCTTTGCCCTCATTCTCGGCCCGGCTTAAAGATCACACATTAACGTTTGACTGCCTAGGTGGCTCGTGGGCCCGTCCTTACTCTGCTCCGTCGGGTTTTTTTGTCTCATTCTCCTTCTGTCCACCGTTCGGTTTTCCGTTGCGCTCGCCTTAACTCTCCACAGTCATTGTCAGCGTAGCGGTTAAGTTTGAATCTGCATCTCCCGCCCAATCCATTGGAAGGAGCAACAGGTGGATTTCTTTTAAGCTCGGTCGTGGAGAGTGAGCAAAAAAAGCAGTAATTCGGACCAAGAGTGTGGAGAGCATGTCGTCCTACTTCTCAATGTTCGCTTTCTTCGGCAGCTTGTTGTGGTTGGTGTATGGTTCTTTGAGCAGAGACATTCTTATCATGGTAATTATATGTTGAGCATCCATATAAATTTATAGTCTATTCAAACAAGATCTCTCCATCTGAGCTCATTTCATTTCATGTTTTATAATTTATGGTTGATACAGGCTCCTAATTTCCTTAGAATACCGCTGGCTTTTATTTAGATGATAGCCTTTGAGTTGTGCTCATCAGATAGTGAAGAAAACGGAATCCTTGTCAACTGGGTCGGAGGCGATGAGAAGATGGTGGAGATTGTGAGAAGCTTGAGCAGCTCTACATGGAAACCATACTCTAAACCTGTTAACGATGCCAGAAACAGACTCAAGGCTTGCACCTGGAAAATCCTGTGGAGTGAATTTCTAGATGTGTATTGCTCAAAACCATGGGTTTTAATATCTGTTGTCGCGACTACTGTGTTGTTTGTTATGGCTGCTCTGCAAGTTTTATGTTTGTTCTACACCTGCAATAAAAACGCCTAGATCGTTTGTTCTCTCTAGAATCATCCAAATTGTGAAATAGATAATTTATTTTTATTTTCTAATAATCGAAAAATTTATTTTTATTTTCTAATAATCGAAGTAACTAAATTATATTTACAATCAGCAAAATAATTATTGATAAAATGATAATTCTTTTTCAATAGATAGAGTTGAGTGAAGATAATTCATGGTAAAAATATTTTAATATCTTCTCATAATCTATGATACATTGACAATCACCTCCTATCCGGACACATATATATCTGAATCACATCCCTTCAATGCTCAATCTTGGGATAGGAAAAGGATTTTCCCACTCCATTCACTACACTCTTGCAACTTAATCACATAAATTGGATGGATGCACTGAAGTTGGCTTAGCCTTGCCATTCATGTGTTTCTATTCTCTAAGGAAAGAGCATGGCAATAAGGGATATAATGCCAATACCAATTATTTCATCTAAGGATATGTCAAGAACTAGTTGAACCCTATGATATTTTCTACTTAATCATTAAACTATTAAATTAATATACATTTTAGCACATCCAAAGAATTAATATACAATAGAAAACTTTATTATATATAATTATTCAACAATTACATCGATCGGTTTAATCTAATGGTAGTGCAATTCTAAACAAATGAACAATGCAAGTTGCAATCAATAGGTTAATGTTTATATTGACATATTTCATTTGACAAACAAACAAATTGAGATAATTATAGAGCAATAATAATAGTTTCACTTGCATCATTTTATTTTGCAATGATATAATCCACTTTACAACATATAATGATAATTACACAATTTATTAGTTCAAAAATGAAAAGCAAGGTGAAGGATAGTTAACATACAATCCATCAAACTTCTCACTAAATGTCTCTACAATCTATAGCTATGACCAATAAAAAATATACCTCTCAACTATGTGGATCCCTAAGCTCCACCCTTCTAGAATATGAGGTAATTGAATGAGTAACAAGAAACACACCCACACCATACAATATGTATTAGTATTTATAACTTTACAAAAAATACACTCATTTTAGTTTTTGCATAACACACATTGGATATGAATTGATTTGGTTAACATGAGGAAGATGAACAAGTCTTGACCAATGGAGTATCACCACATTGATTAAAAGATCAAAGTAAAGTTAAAAAGATGCACCTATTCACAACAGGTTATCTCAAAAACATTTGCATCATCCTATTACATATGGGTTGATGTTCTTCACAATATTTTTCTTGAAACCACTAAGGGCCAGCCTTGAATATTATGGTTCATCTTAATTAATTTTATCAAATGTGATATCCTATTCATTTATTTTATTTAATTAAACTCAATCATCTATACTCACCTATTATACACTAATAAGAATGAGAGAGAGGTAACTCCATGCCTTCACCAAGCCTTAGTTCCTATGTATGCTACTTGACAACCATCCTATCAAATGACTCGTAAAAAGGTAGAATATCAACAATAACAAAAAATATTAAAGAAATTTCAAATAGGATCAAAATCCTAAGAATACAATTATATGATTAAAAATCATAGGAGAAAAGAACCATAAACACATTAACAAAATACACGATTTTATGAAATATTACAAGATTGGAAGCCATCTTTTTTTTAGATTGTAGGAATTAGGTAGCCCCCTTATTAACTGCATTGTGCTTAGTAAACTTTTTTCATGTGATCATTGATGTTGAAAAGACACATTATTTGGTACCATGGGAATGGGTGGGAGATTGGACCTCGTGACCTCTTGCTTGTAATACGATGCTTTAGCCAATCCATGTAGGGCATGTGCCCCTCCTACTGATGTAATATTCTTTTCAACAAGAGTAAGAATCACCATTTTTTAAATATAGAGTAAATTTTCATGAAAATCTACCAACTTAGCCCTACAAGGGTCTATCTAGACAAAAAGATCACATAAAATTGAAACTATAGAATAAATATTCCTTTAAATGACATTTTGATTTGTAGAATCCAAATTCCTTTTCGATATATATACATAATTTTAATTTTTAATGTTTTATGAAGTCCAAGCCATGATCAATAACAATAATGACCTATTTTTCAAAACGAGGGAAGAGTGAAATTTATTTCTTTGTATTTTTAGTGGCGACTTTTGAAAAAAAATTCACTTCATCCTGATTCTAGAACAATAATTTACATCAATACAATTAAGCAACCTTAAAATGCTAGCAATTCTCTAGAAATAATTCTCTTCAACTATTTTTTTCTTGCTCTCTTTTTTTCCCAAAATGTAACATATAATTTTCCAAAAATCAACCTTCCCTGAAGGGCCAATGTGCTAATCTATATATCATCTTCCTATTTTAAAATTTAGTTTGTATTCTATAAATCTTCATTTAGATATGGTGAAATTAAAATACCCTCTATATCCTTCATATCAAATCTAATCCATACACATTTTTCTCTTTTTAAAATTGATTTATTTTTATTTTTTAAAGAAAATAAGCAAATAATAAATAATTAAAAAATAAATTAATTTAATAAACACATAAACAAATTAATCCTTAAAATTTAAGTTAAATAAACTCTTTTTCTAAAGAAAAATGCAAGTGTTTTATTATTTTTTGTAAAAAAAACTATAATTGTAAATAATTTGGAAGAATGAATCATAGGTTTAATACAACTGATTTCTCCTTATCACTCTCACTTAAGTAAGGTGGAATACACATACATAAATATACAGATTCAACCATCTCCAAATTATTTTTTTGTTGGTCAAAATCTTGTACTTATTTATACACTCATTTAATCCATCAGGCGCATCTACACAATATATATATATATATATAGAGAGAGAGAGAGAGAGAGTTTTACATATGATAAAAAGTAAGAAAATAAAATCAAGTTAGCCATGCACATATTCTAAAATAATGATATATAAAAATCAAAACCTAATTTAATCCCCTTGTAATTCAACATGATCACATAATATTAAAATTATAAAATTAACTGAAGACAAACATATATAAAAAATAAACTAGAGGAATCTATTGCGTCAGCTTAGAATCTATCTAAGATCATGAATGCCCTTTTCTCTCACATTCCACTAGACAGGAGTTGTACTACCTAGTCCCTCCAAACCTGGTTGGCTTAAGCTTGACTTTGACGACTCAACCAAACCTAACCTGGGTCGGGTGAGTGGGGGTGGGGTCATTTTTGATCACAAGGGTAATATAATCTTGTCTTATGTGGTGAACTTGGGGGTCCAATCATCCAATTTTGTTGATGTGGAAACGACCTTTCATGGCATTCAAATTGCCATGCAAGCTGGATTCCAATTTGATTATCGACAGGGATTCCAAAAAATACTATCATGATGTTGATAGGTAAAGCTAATCCTTTTTGGACTCTCCAGGGCCCCATGTCATCTACTCGAACTATAATGATGGCCCTCAAAAATAGCAAGGCTATTCACATGTTTAGAAACGACAATAAAGTTGTTGATGCACTTGCTAACATTGGTGTATTGACACCAAATATAGTAATATGGGGTCTAATATTTTGCAAATCCCTAGGAATGTGTGTGAATTAATGAATCATGATTCCAAAGTACTACCAAATTGAGATCGAGATGGATCTACTGTCATCTCTCTTGGAGATTTTTCACGAGTTTCACTTATGGCAAATTAATCCCTTTTCTTTTCATAAACTCATTTACATGTGGCTCTAGTATTCATATTGGCAGTTCTATAGATAGTATTCTCTAGCTCTATATTTTTCAAATTCTACTATGGGAGGTGAGTTAGTGCATGAGGAACCTACTATTTGTGAAATGTGGAAACAAGACAAGGAGGTTTGGCCTATCTTGCAATGGGGTTAGATGGCCTCTTATGTGGAAGGAATGTTGGGGCATGATCCTAAGATCTCTATAGCATTTTCTACCTCCTGGACATATGACACTATGACTTTTAATTGGTATTCCTTCATGGTGATGACTAAGCTTATTATAGAAGTGGCAGGGCTCTCACTCAAGGGTGTTTGCATCCCTTGTAAACCTAAGGCCAACTATTAGAAAGATATGGATAACTTTTTGAAAGATGGTGAAAAAGTGAATAGACTCTAGAATGGCTTCAACCATGCAAATTTCCTAGAATTTGGAGTAAGGTGGTTGAAGTCCTCATGAGGTATGTTACGCTCAAAGGCCAATTCTATCGCTTTCATGCTCACTTGTTTCCTATGCTCAACCATCTTCAATATAATATTAAAATGAACTTTCCATTTTGGATTTTTTCCTCTCTTGAACAAACAATTAAAAATTTCCAAGGTAAAAGCAGAAATTTACCCATTCACCAAGGCCTCATATCCCATCTTTTCCAGTGCCAAGCTATTGTGTTACCCTCCCTTACCATTGTCACAAAGAACACCTTGGATATTCATGACCCCACGTCAAACCCTAGTCCCTCCATTACTCTGGAAGAAACCCCTCCTACTATCCATCATTTCACATAGGCCCACAAAAAAAACCCTGCTAATGAGGAAACCCCTTCAAACCCCATAAAAGTTGCTCCCCTGACTGAGCCCACACCTATTTCTACTTCTGGGTTTGGTGGGTTGGACAACTCGAATGATGAGTTGTGGAATCCCACCACTACCAATTCCCCTAAGCACTCCCTTGCTCATGCAGAGGTCTCTAACATCCCTAACACCCCTTGCTATTAACCCTATCCATCAAAATTCCCCCAATTTCTACATCAATTTGGAGGGGACATTGAACCCCAGACTGCTTTTGACACTCGTGCTCTTGGAAGCCCCTTATGTACCAAAATTAATGAAATTTTGGAGATGATTAATGTCTAAAATGGAATCCTTAAATGGCTCCTAGGTCAATTGGTTACCACTACAGAGAGAATTCAAATTCTGGAGAATAAGGTGTTACTGCAATAGGTTCCTTGGCTAGGGGAGGTGGAGGACAAAGGCCATTGGGAAATGATAGCCTCTTTAGCTAAGTCATTTGAGCACTAGGCCAAATGGGATATAGAGTTGAAATAACTATGTGATATTGTTGGCATGGAGGAGGAGAAAAAGAATTTAAAGAAGGAGATTGAAGCTATACATAGGAACTAGGAAAAAACTACTCAGTGCCTCTAGGTCATAACAGATTACAATAAGGAAACTGTGGAGGATACTCATATGTTTGTGTATGTGAAGATGAGCCATGCATATAAACACCTTGAATAGATTGCTATTGTGGATTAGGGAATTTATTGAATCTTTTTAATAACTAGAGAATCCTCATTATAAATAATCAAGTTTGAATATATGCCAAGTGGAAATTTATATAATGCATAAATAAGTTAATAATGTAGTAGCTTATGTATGCGATACTTTAGCACATTCAAGGATAAATAATATTTATGTTAAATGGTTGGTTATGCTAGTTGAATTGATTTAATGCACCAAGTACTAAATGAAGAGTTGAAGCCATACTATGGTCTACAAAGTGGATGAAAAAAATGAATTTACTTTGAAACATGTGTGTGGTATGCGTTGATGGACTCAAATGAAATAAAAGGAAAAAATGATTACAATTTCCTTCTTGAAGGAGGTGTTAGCTTTCATACAAATGAAAATCCTTCTAATTACCAAAATAAAATTCAACAAACCCAAACCAAAATGTATGGAGGAAAGGTCTCTATCTAAAGAAGTTTTACACTTTAATATGTATGTTGATAATCAAGGTGAAGAAAGCTTGCAATATGGACTTAAATGAGGAATGAAAATCTAAAATATGTAGATTAACCTTTTAGCCTTAGTGTGAAGAGATAATGAGAGAGAGATAGAAAAACCATAATACATGCAATAATAGATTTGACGGAGAAACCCCAAGGGAAAAACTCCACCAATCGAAGAGAGGAAAGTATATTACTGATAATCTCAAATATTACATGAAGCAATAGACTTCTTTATCATTCCATGTAAATCCACCAAAGACTGCTACTCCTCACAGAAAACTGACTGAATAACTCTAGCTCAAGGCCCCAATTTATAGAGATTTTGTGAGGATGAAAAACCACCATGGTTTCACCAAAAAAAATAGGCAGCACATACCTAGAAAACCCATGCCTCCCTCCCTTGAAAATGGTCAAAAATACCAAAATAGCCTCTTACAGATGCTCTTACACTGGCCATAAGGCATCTTCATGCATGGGTGCCTAGGTTCCAAAAATAGCATATTTTATCATAGGAATCTATCATACATCATATCTTTATGACAACTGTCATCATGCATGTCATAGATGCTCTTACAACACCCTATTTTTACCCAACAACCTTAATTTAGAAGATTCCAAGGTGGGATGCCTAGCTATTTTGTCCTTTCCAAAAGGACAAATGGTAATGGTAACACCAAAGATTTACATTGTCTCTTTCACCATTGTTATCAAACAGCCACCTCTTATGGTAAATGTACAAAACACTTTTAGGAGAATAATAAATTAAAGGATTTTACAAGTACATGACACCTAAATCCTAGCAATGTATGCAGTCAATAAGGGGCAAAAGTAGTTTGACATAATTTAAATATTTAATGAGACTATATTATTGATTTCAAGAAATTTATTGGTTGAAAAATCCACTCCAATTCCATTAACAAGTTGTAAATGCAGTGATATCATATTTAAAATGAAAGACAATTAGCTAAACTATATAAATTATAATTACTAAGAATCTATTCGTTCATTTAGTTATTAATAATTAAAACCAAATTCCATGTGGGCATGAATCTTTCAGACATGTGCAAGCATAAATAGACACAACTTCAACACATGGTTATAAACATGCACCACTTATCATCACACCCATTGCATCCTTCTTTACTAGGAATTCATTTTTTTACTCTATTCTTGTAAATATAGAGAAAATAATGAATTTATTTTTAATTTCATATTTCTCTCAATATATATTTATGAGAGTGTTGGTGTAATATTACGTCTTATTAATAAATTTATTTAGGATATTATAAATATTTAAATATTCTCATTCAGGTAATTAATAATGATATTTGTACACTTTGAATTTATGTACATAAGTGTCACAAATTTCTTATCAATCATTGATTAATGGTATTTAGGTTCCACCTCTATTCAATTTAAGTCATCTCTGCCTTAGTCATGTTGATTCAACTTATCCATTGATTGGAAATTAACATCTTGATATCTTAGAACTTGATTGAAATATTTTATTTCAAATGAAAATGAATAGATTTTGAGGGTTCATGTATTTTAATGTGATTTGTTTATTTTTGTTTTGAAATGATTTATATGTTGTGATTATACAATAGAAGTCTAGATTTGATTTTGAAATGATATTTATAAGACAATCTAATACTAATGTTTATGATGTCTTGGATTAAGTTTGTCTATAATTCAATCCATTTGAAAAGGTTGTATCTTTTGCATGTGGTTTTATCCACCATTATTTTTATCCCCTCTATTCAACTTGGGTGTACTTGTATCTAAGAAAAATGGGTGTTAAAAGTATTTTGTGGGGATTTGTTGTGAGAAGATTGACTTATGGAACTTTTGTGATGTCATAGGGATTTTTAAGTTTGTAAAAGATTGAATACATACAAGACACTCACAAAATACACCTATGATAAGGTAGTATTTATTGATACAAATACAAGATTAATGAATAGATAGCCAATATTATATTTGAGAGAGTCTTTAATATGATTATTCAATATTACTAATCTCTTAGAGCTTGTCTTTAAAAACAAGATCCTAGGTGCTCAATTTATATTTTTTAGCACCCAAGGTGACATGCAACAATCAATTTTTTGTATTTTTAGCTTTGGAATTGATTGTTGCATGTCACCTTGGCTACCAAAAAAAGCAAAAATCAAGCTACTAAGATCATGCTCTATAATATTCATCTAGATTAAAAATACCCTATCTATGTCCATTCACATTTTTGACCTAGTAAACCAAACTCTTCTAATTTGACATCATTAAATCCTACATCTCCAAATGTGATTAATACTATATTCATTTGGAGCTCTATAAGGGAGTTCCAAAAATAACTACATGTTTTCTTAGGTTGAGGGAGAAATCAATTCACTCCTTAGAAACCGTATGCATCATAATCTATATTTCGGCTCATGCTTGTGTACATTGAAGGGGCTATACTAGTTCCAAATCCTTAGGTATAAAACATGACACCTTTTCCTTTTTTAGGTTTACACATTGTTTTATAAGAGCTAAAACAATTGCATCCATGAAACCTTTTTCTAAAATCAAACTCTGCACCACTTTAACTTCTTTACTTGATTAAATCTTGCTTATTAAAATGCAAACAGTGAAGATCATGATTTTATGCTAGTAATATTTTTCTATAGGTACCATTGATGATTTATCATTATATATGCAAGTTTGAAGATGTAATGTTACTAAAAATATCAAAAAACTAAAAAATAGCATCATACTACATATCATTGTATATGCTTGCATATTTCAATTAATCTTATTTTCTTCAATATATGCATGATTTATATAGATCATGTACACATCAAAGTAGGGGACAAAAGGTAAAGAGTAAAGGTCTATTGGTTTACACTCACTTTTGGTCTTCTTATAAATTCATTTTCCTACTACTTAATTTTACTTGTTCTACATATAAGATGACCATATCCCTACATTTACCACTCTTAATGCCAATATCCTAGTCAGAAAAGTGGATTAGTCTAGACTTTTAAGGTTTTCCCCCTTTTGTATTAGACTACAAACATGGTTTTGTCACATAAACAAATTCACATGCAAAGTTTCATCCTGCCTTTTCAAGTTTTCTACGACCAAAGCTAATAATTCCAAAATTTGATTGTTGCATGTCATATTTTGTACCAAAACAATATAAAATGAGCACCTAGGATCTTGTTTTTAAAGACAAGCCCTAGGAGATTAGTGATCAAGAATAATCATAGCAAATACCCCCTCAAACATATTGTCAAGTAGATTCATTAAGCTTATATTTGAATAAAAAATTACTAACTCATCATAGGTATTATTTGTCACTGTCTTGTATGTTTTCAATCTTTAACACAATGAAAAATCCCTAAAATATCACAAAAGTTTCATAATTCAATATGTTCACATCAAATCCCTACAAGATGCTTTTAACACCCATTTATCTTAGATACAATTATACCAATGATGAATATAAGGGTTCAACAAAACCATGTATAGAAGATGAAACCTTACAAAATGGTTAGATTGTAGGCACATGACTTATGTGACATGGGAAAATAAACAGGAATAATGAAAGCATAACCACAACAACAATTATGAATTTCCTAATCATGCTAATGTTCCCCAAATGAATAATGAAGTGCAATGCAACAAAGAAATTAAATAAAAAAGAATATTATCATCTAATTCCCATGCTTTCTTGACTCCTCTCCATTATTCTTCTCCACTTTGCTTTGAAAAAGCTAAAATTCCCTCAGATTTTGAGTGTGCAATATTAGCCTGTAAGTATTTTGACAACAAAACTTTGAAGATTATGATTACTTGTGAATGAAATTCAAAGCTTCTCTTATAGAAGCTTCATAGATTCAACGGTCAATATTGATTTTTGTTTGAATGGTCTAGATCAAGTGTGAGGATCTGATTGAACAGTTAACTACCTTGATTGATCAGATTGATTAGATATTTTGCAAATTTGATTGAAAGATTGATTGAATAGTTAGCCAAATTGATCGATTAGTTAAGAGGTGTAACTGAAAGAATGTGAGTCAAAAGGAGGTGACAAATTAGGTAGGTGAGTGAATTGAGAAAAAATGTTAGTCAGGAATGGAGAGAATTATGCATGAGATATTTGATTGAAAAGGTAGGAGACATGTGCTGAAATAGAGGAATTAATTATAAAATTAATTCCTTTCTTTGTGAAGGAAGTTGTGTACGTGATTCCAAAATCAATTAAATGACTTATTCAATTTATGAAGTCACTTTTAAATGAGAAGATAGAATTAATTAATTAAATAAACATTTATTTAATTAAATGTGGGAGAATGTGAATTAATTAAATGTGTAATTAAATAAATTTAAGAAACTTATTTAATTATTAAGAAGAAGGGATTTAATTTAAATGTGTAATTAAATAAATTCAAGAAACTTATTTAATTAATCAAAAGAAAAGATTATAATTAATTAGTGACGTAATTAAAGTAAATTAATGTAATAAACTTAATTAATCAAATTTAGAAGAATAATGAAAATGAATTAATTAAATGTTTAAAACTATTTAATTAATTTAGGGAAAATGCAATGTTGGATTATAATCGTTTTGTGGGTATCTTGAATTAAACAAAAAAAAATGCAGTCGAAGGCCTAAGCCATTTTTCAATGTCTACAACTTAATCTAAGAGAGCATAAATAGTACTATTAGATTGTCTTATAAACATCATTTCAATATCAGATCTAAACTTTTATTGCACAATAACAACATATAAATCATTTTTAAAAAAATCAATAAATTTTAATGAACCCTCCAAATCTGTTCATTTTCATTTGAAATTACATATTTCAATCTCAATTTTAATTAATTTGGAGTGATTATCCTTGATTATTGATTACTTTGTCTTTTTAATTAGACTTGTAAATTAGCTAGGATGTTTTATTTCTCGAGTTTTGTTTTGTCCCCCTCTTCTTACGATTTAAAGATAACACTCATCAAAACTATGTTATAAGTATTTGATTTAACGAATCATAACCTTGTGAAACTACTCGTCTGGAATGATCAAGCCATGACTCGATCCTGCCAATCACATAGAAGGGCATTTGATACATTTGACTACAACCATTAACACAAGTTTGGGAAAGAAATAATGAGATGAAGGTAATGAGAGGCTAGGGATTGCAGATTGTGAAGAAATTTTGTGAGCAAGGGAGCCAAGAGATTGTATTCTCCGCCCCTTCAACAAAACTCAATTTCCTGCTTTCTTCTGCTACATCTGCACCATATGTGAAGAGTGGCATTAACTCGAACCATCCTCTCTCCATTGAATGCCAGAAATCGAACAAGAACGTTTTATCTACGTTATCACACACCTCAAATAAATACTTTCCTCTTTCATTTACTTTTGCACACATTTTTACTCTGCCTGGCGCAGCACAGCATGCCAATAATATATTCCGCAAAACCTGCTAACACAATACATATAATTAAATGTCATGAGATATTATACAGAAAATTGCCCAAAATTGGCATTTCTCATCATACGTAAGTACAAGAACATTGAATCATTGTGTTTGTATGATTGATGTATATTTAATGTATTCTAAGCAATCATATACCACAAAAAATACGATTGGGTAGCAAAGAAAAATGTGTGTCACAGCACCATATTGTGTAGAATTGCAACAAAAATGCCGCGACCAGGTCTGTAACTATATTGGAAAAGCCCTTGAGATTTAATCTGAGATGATGCACGCTCTCAATCAATAGTTTGCTCTGCTTTTGCCCAACCACAGATGTAGCACTATTTTCCAAGAGCACGAGTGTCAAAAGCAGCCCGGGCTTAAAAGAAATCCTCCTGTTGCTCTTTCCAGTGAATTGCGCGGGAGATGCAGATTCAAACTTAAACGCTACAGGGACAACCTGTTGCTCCTTTCAATGGATTGGGCGGGAGTTGCAGATTCAAACTTAACCGCTACGCTAACAGTGGCTATGGAGAGTTAAGGTGAGCGCAACGGAAAACTGAACGGTAGACGGAAGGAGAATGAGGCAAAAAAAAACCGAACAGAACGGAGTAAGGACGGATCCACCAGCCACCTTGCAAGTCAACCCTTAGTGTGTGATCTTGCCGTGGGCCCCCTATTCTCCCCCTCAAGCACTTTGAAAGTCTAGATTTTTACACTTTGAAGCTTTGGTTGAGGATCAAAATGGAGGAGACTTCACAAACCCAAGTTGAATCAAGTAGTCCTCAAAACGAGCTATCTAATGACTATAATTTTAGTATGTTTTGGTTTTATTATATATTTATTCTTTTAGTTTTATTAAAACATAGGTTTTTCTACCAAAAAATCAAACTCTTTGTTCCAAGACATTACGTAGAAAAATAAAAAATTGAAAAATATGAGCACTAGATACAAGTCCTTGATCTAACAAAAAATTTGATATACAAAAAGTTATGCTATATATGGTCGCTGCCATGGTCTCAATCTGTAATTGGTTTGACTTCAAAATTCGACATTAAAGCAAAAATATTCAATAAAAAACTAGCTAACCAAGTGGAAGCACTAAACATCGTGAGTTACAAATCTAAATTCAAATAATTGAAATTTTATCTTTCATGGAAAAAAAATTATACGTTATACAATGAGCATCACTTTTTTAAAATGTTGTTTTCTAAAAAAAACTAGTTTCGAAGGAGATGGAAAAAGAAGTGCAATCTGATTCAAAAATTTTGAAAAAAATATATTTCAATGCCACTATAGTGCCCGAAAGTGAAGATTTTAGTTAAAAAAAATTATTTCAGTGCCTAGTTTGGCCAAAAATTGTAAACCACTATTGTGGGATCACCCCCATATGAAGTGATTATTGAATATATATATATATATAATCATGCAATAATGATGTTTGCAGCAATTATTAATCCTTATTAGTAATTATTCATCTGAATTAATTTATTTGTTTCTCTTTAAGCAATATCTTCTAAATATTGAAAATAGATCGAACAACAAGAGCAGATCAAACATAATTATCAGTACTCAGCAAATAAGGGAAAAAGTCAACATTTGTTAATATATTTGCATCTTAAAATATAGTAGTCTTATATTTTAGCAAGTATTGTGGTATGCACTATTATGATTATTGTGAATGATGATATGTTTATTATAGTATAATCTCTATGAATCTAGATATATTTAGTGTTTGTAATTCTCAACAAGCAACCATGAGGAGGAGTGGGGAAGTACCAGTAGGGTGATTAAGTACTAGATTTCTTTCTAAGTATGCCACTCCATGATGGATGCCTATGTGTTTGCCACTTGGGGCCAAGGGGGTGAGTGCCTGCCCTTGGGCTTAGAAAGGGCAATCTACGGGCCTCCTATTGTAGTTTTTCCCCAATCTCTACATGGATTGGTTGTTGGGATGGATTCAGTGAGTCTCAATCATAAGAAGGATGGATAAGGCAGCATGAATAGGGAAAGCAAGTACAAGTTTATCCACTAAGTATGCCACCCCATGTTGGATGCCTGCATGTCTACCACTTGGGGCCAAGAGGGATGGTATATCCGCTCTTGGGCTTAGCATGGATAGTTTCAAGCGGACTTATCATGTTTCTTATCCAAGTCCTATTATGACTAGACTTCCACTATGCATTATGGATATCGGGTAGTTTATATAGTTTTGAAATACTTATGTATTTTTACATGGTTTAAATAGATAAGACATTCATTATATAAGTTTTGATCATATGAATTATATTTCTAATAATGTTTAACATGATTGCAAGACCTAAGCCAAGTTTTATATTGCTTCAAGAATCTATTTAGTTAGTTATAACCCTAACTACATTAAATTTTTGATTCTAGGGGAAGATTTAGGGTGATCCCAAAAAAAGGGACATCATATCTTCTCAACAATTGAAGAACTAGAAACCTGAGATAACAATCGAATGGCTAGAGTACTAGTCACAAAAATTGGTCCATGGCAATTCCACCACAAAATTGGGTCCTCATGTCCCATAGTTCCCATATCCATCTTGGTCACCTCAAAACAACCCCTAAGAGTGGCAAATTTTGTCCACTCAATACAATGATACTATCCTCTACAAAATCATACATTTTTTCAATGGCCCTAAGGAACCCTGCCTTCACCTCAGCATCATGTAAAGGTGTAACTCTACCAAACCTTTGCACGTACCACTTGGGGTTCAATACATAGGCAGCCATGTGCAAGGGTGTGTTGAGCTTCTCCCATCTCTTTTGAATGATTGGTTGAATGTGCTCATTGTAGAATGCTAATGTGGGGTCCTTCTCTTGCACGACAGCGTTCATTTGGTCTAACATAGAATCAATGCACTCATAAAACTCTCCAAGGCTAGGTGCATTACAATCCCCATATCTAATGACCTCAAAAATTGGAGTAATGATGGAGACTATGCATTTTGCATTACCCAAAAAACATCACTCTTCACTACATACTTCACCCTCTTCCCCTGCTCTGTCTTAGACTTGGGCCATCGATTCCATTCTTTTGTCATAACCATTAAAGTTGCAATGCCTCTTGCAACTCAAGCATTCTCTCCAAGAGAATGAAATAGGATGCATATCTAGTCTCAACGGGTTTCAAGAATTTCTTTTTAGAGGTCCTGAAGAGTGCATGTGAAGTGTGGTGGTTGCATATAAAAATTTGCACATCTCTAGCATCATTGACCACTGCTTTGATCCAATCAATCTTTCCCATGTCCTTGAGTGCATTATTCATGGCATGCACACAAGGATTCCACAAAATGTGTATATAAGTTGTCTCAATCAATTTCCTTGCAGCTTTGCACACATGGGTTGCATCTATCACTACTTGGACCATATTTTGTCACCCAACCTCCTCAATAGCATCCTTGAGGATCTAAAACTGAAAATCAACATCCTCACAATGCCCTGAACAATCAATTTCCTTAAGAAAATATATTCCCTCTGAACATGTAACCATGATATTGATTAGTGGATGATGCCTAATATCTGTCCACCCATCCATGACAATACAGCATCCATTTTCCACCCAACATTCCTTCATTTTCTCCATTAACACATTTATCTTAGAATAGCTCTTATCCAAGATTATGGTCCTCAATTTCATCTCCCTTATGGCACATATGATGGTCATTCCCTTTCTACCATCACCATCACCTCCTTATAATAGAAGGAGATTGAATCACGTGAAATGGAATGCCATTGGCAAAGAAGAATTTGTCAATGGCATCATCTACATCATCCTTCATCTGCACATTGAATAATTCAGCTATTGGGTTAGCAGCATCAGTTGTCAAATTGGGTTTCCCCCTAGCCTCTAGGTTAGTTCACCAATCTGTGACACAAAAAAGGTGCCATTTTTGCAACAAAAAAAATTGAAAGTTTTGCAAGCACCAAACTAGTTAAGCATTTGGAAAGCGCCAAATTCGGTGCTCAAAAATGCTTAATTCATTTGGAGAGTGCCAAATTTGGTGCTTGCCAAATGCTTAAGTCATTTGGCAAGTGCCAAATTTGGTGCATGCCAAATGTAAAAGATGTTTAAAAAACTAAGCGTTTAAACTTCATTTTTTGCAAACCTACAACCCTAGCTCCCTTTTTTTGCTCTCTCAAGTTATGTTCACCAAAAGGAAATCAAATTTTGCTTGCAAATATTCACGAGGATTCCGCCAAGACATCAAAGAGGTTGAAGAGATCGAAGAGGTATGAATTTCTATTGTTTTTATTTCAAATTTGAATTAGAATGTAGATTGAAATAGGTTTTTTGAAAAAAATTTGTTGTAATTTCCAGGAAATCAATCACCACATCAAAATATTGGCAATTCACAATCACCCCCTCATGAAGAGCCTCCCGAACAAGAACAACCTCAAACCCCTCTGTTAGTTCGTAGGCATCCACAAGGAACCCAAGAAAATGTCTTAAATCAAATTGAAAACAACAAAAGAGAGATTGAACAATTGATTGGAAGATTAACTAAGCATGTTGAAACCTGCCCTTATAGGAGAGGAATTGTCGAATCACTGAAGTTGATTTTATCACATGTAGAAGAAATGAGTGAGAAAATCAATTTTTGGTTGAATAAGAGAGATGAATTAAGACAATTTTATGCTAGTGGTCTTTCATATGCAGATGTGAAATTTTTTTTAGCAAAGTTGACTTGTGTGCCCTATTTACAGACCGAGGAACTAACACACCTTTATCACATGCATGCAAGAGGTTCCCCATCCATTGGTGCCACCATGAATTAATAAAGAATAAGTTTTGGAAGCAGTGGTGGATGGTTTTTGACCAACCTCCATGCAATAACCACAAGGTACCATAGTATTTTTTGAGGAAACTCTATTGCAAGTTTTTCCTCAATAAGGTGCCAAATTATTTTGATATTTTAGACTTTTAGGGAAGAGGTGTGGGCTCCACACATGATAGACCGAGTGCACGATGTAATCCATAGTTAACATTGAGACCCTTGGCCAAACCCATGGTGGATCATGTCACTTATCCTTCCATTATGAAGGACAGTGTCGAGGTGGACATGCTAGAGTCGATTAGCTTGCTCACTCGGAGCATTGTACAATGTGTGAGGCCTCTAGTAGAGTTTGATGTGGACAAGACTTGTAGGCCCAGAGTTCCACCCCACCAGTGTCGCTCTTGCAGTGCTATTTGCATGTAAGATTATCAGAGTGCTTAGGATGCAGCTACACAACCTACATTAGCTGCAAAGAAGATGGTTACGATAGATGCATTCTTAATGAAACATTTGGCATTGATACTCAGGTAAAATTCAACAAGTTCATTTAATTTTGTTTATTAAATTCTATTTTGAAATTGAAGAATAACTAAATTAGTAGAATCAATATGATGAAAATTCAGGGTTAGAGTGTTCATGATATGTGCACCATTCCTACATACCCTTATTTATTTTCAACGTTGAGTCCATAGGTATGCAACTAGAATCAAAGAAATAATTATTGCATGTGAACAATTGAATTTTATTTGAATGATTGTCTCATAATACGCTTTGGGAGCCAAACAGTTTGCTGGTGGACCTTCGAGCTCCACACCTCACTATTCACGTACTCAAACAACATTCACTTAGGTAACCTTTATTCATTAATGGTGTTGTAAAACAATGTTAGCTAGTTTTGGTAATTTTGCATATACAAATCTAAAAAATTGATGAGAAACACAAACATTGGAGGAACGTGAAGTGGAGAACGAATGAGACTAATTTGTGCAATTAAGAAATTGAAAGCTTGGAGTTGAAATTATGTCTTATTTTCCATCTCAATTCTATATTATATAGTTTGATAACTTTTGAATGATTATGAAATTGCTCTCATAAGAAGTATAGTTCAAGGTTGGAAGATATTTTGTTGGTAGCATGCCCATAGAACCTTAAAATTATTTTCTCTATGTGTAATGCATATTCT
>VDFB02009100.1:0-12618 GCA_007258455.2 Sequoia sempervirens | reverse complement strand
TACGAATGAAATGTAAAATTATTATTTTACTATTTGACCGTTGAACCAAATAATGTTTAAGTAAAGCTGATTTTGAGAATCCTACCAAAAGAATTAATCATTAATAGTATTCATAAAGTTAACTAAATTTATTAAGCATTGATGTCATTACTTTGTCACTATAAATCAATATTTATAACATAATTTTGTTTATATATAGTATGTGTTGATAATTGATAAGAATATGAGAAGATTTCATCTTAGTTTGTCCTTAATTCGAGCTTAGAGTTCATCTATTGATTTTAAAAGAATAAACATCTAAATTTTAAAACAGTATTTTAATTAATTTAAGTTTAAATAGATTTATAAACAAAGTTCTAAAAATTAAATATTTGATAGAAGAATTTTTTTTAAATTTAAAAATTTTGGTTTAATTATCTTAATTTTCAATCTCCAACACCTTTAAAAAGTCATTTAATTAAAGTTTGTATGTTATGATATTTTTAAGTTTATATAAATATTATTTAATAGTTATATATCATATTTGAAGATTGTAGCTAGTTAGCATACTATTGAAATTGAATTGATATATTAAAGTGGAGGAGTAATTGTAATGTTTCTTTTCTAATTATCTCCAACTAGAAGTCATAGTAGCTCATTTTCTTATAGAAAATAATTCATTTGATATTTAATTATAGATTTGAGAGAATTTATTTCTTTTGATCAATTAAATATTAAAAAATAATATTTATCTCCTCAAATTAGGGTGTGGCTTTATTAATGGAATCTTTATAATCTCCGAAGACAATTATAGTAAATTTTATGCTTTTTAGGAGGTATTTCATGATAGATGGAATTGGGAGGTTACAATCTTATTTTAGATTATAGTTATGGAGAGAAGGAAAAAAGCAATTTAATTCCATTTTATTATCCCAAATGGGCATTGGGATTTTGGGTGCCTAAATGGAGCTTTAGTCATCTATTTATATAAGAAGGATTTCATCAGTTTGGGTTTTTCTATCATTTTAAATTATTTGAATTTATGTTCATACAAGCATTTGAGGATTAAAACTCTTAGATGTTGTAAATCAATGGATAAAAAGATATTGATTTTAGGATTCATAATACATAACCCCTTTTATTTAGAAGAGAAATCGTATTCAAAGGTTGTATTGGAGATTATTCGAGTAGTTTTGTTGATTTTTTTCTGTTTGTTTGTAGGTTTTTAGGTGTTTTTGGAGTTGTTTGGTTTTCAAATTTTGGTATTGATTTGATTTTTTTTCTAAGTTTTTTAAATTAGAACCTTATTATTCCTAAGATTTCCCAAGTCATCTCTCTCAATTTTTTGAAGGTTATTTTATAGTTTGGTGCAAAAACTACCAAATCTCGAGCATTGGAGACATCCTATTAATAGTGGATCATGTGTTTTTGTTAGAAAAACTTGTTATTGATTTTTTTTCTTATTAATGTAGGGTCATCATTGCTACTATAATATATCATGTGAATATTTCCTCAAAATTTGGTGGAAGATCTATTTATCTATTTATTAAAATTATCAATTTTGTACATATTTTATAAGGGATAAGTTCTATAGAATCTATGTTCGATTGTGTGTTTTTTATTTAGTATAAGATTTTAGAAAGATATTATGTATTTTATTATTCAAAACCTTTTATTAATTAGTCAATTGAATGGAAGTTGAATTATCAAATTCTTGTTACATTAGTGCGAAGAAATTTTAGCATTTAGAAAAGATATTTAGAAAATATTTTTAATTTAAAATTAATCACTAATATCTTGGCTAGAAAATTACAGTGGTATCAAAGCAAAGATATTCTCAATCAATGGAGTATTTTAATGATTGATGATTCCTAGTGACAAATAAATTAGGTACTTCAAATGGAACAAAGGAAATTATAGATTAAAGGATCAAGCATAGAGAGTTTTGACATAAAATAAAAATAAAAAGTTATGGGTAAATGGAGAAAAGGGAAAAAGAAAATGTTATATGATGAAAAGGAGGATTTATTTTAGAGGACTTTATTGAATCTCAATTTAATCCAAAGAAAATTATTTGAATTCTAAAGGGAGACAAATAGGTTAACAAATAAATTGGTGGAATAATTATACATCAAAATTCTTCAAGGAAGGGAATTTCTATATTAAAATTTATCAAAACTAATATTTTCACTAAAAGAACACAATATTGAAGTTGCACCCACTACTTCCATTGAAGCATCACCTATAAAAGAAACTAATAAATGGTATAAAGAGTACATAAATAACTATAAAATTTTAAGGTAGCCCTATCATTTGAAAATTATACAAAAATAAAAAGGCTTCACACAAGATAGGGAAATAACCATAATAATAGTGGGAATGATTTGAAGAATAAACTAAGGAAAATTTCAACTCCCATCTTTGATGGTAATGATAATATTTTAAATATATCTTGTTTATAAAAATTATAGACTTACCTCACTCTAAATTATTTGAAGGAGAAAGAAGCAATCTGATTTGTCACTTTGCATTTGGAAGGTATTCCTTATGATTGGTGGTACCATGGTCCAATTACTCAAGGACATGACCGAGTGCATACTTTTGAGGATTTCAGCCAAAGAATATTGAAAAGTTTAATTTGAAGGTTGATGAAGAATATTTGAAAGATTGAGCAAAAAAAATTAGTAAGTTCTTGTACAGAAAAGTTCTAGAATTAGGTTACTATGATGGTACCTACAATATCATAATTTGAAAGGATTGTATTTTATTTTATTGAGGGTCTCTTTCAACTACTCAAGGGCCTATTCAAGGCTTTTGCTCCATCCAATTTTCAAGAGGCTATCTAAAAATCTCTAACACTAGAGCCATTTTTTCTAAAGAATGTTTGTTTAATCATTCTAAGCCACATAATGAATTACATGGATCAATGTACTTATCAAATATTAATTTGAGATTAGATTGTCACTAGATCATGTGAGAGATGAAGATGCATAAACAGGTAATTTCCAAAGCTATACTTTGGAATATCTTTGAACTTTGCCAAGGCTATCGACAGTCTAACAAATGTACAAATTAATTTCTAGCCATGGCAACCAGGGTAATTTAGTAAATAAATTGAAATATGCTGATTTCTTTTATGGTATTTTAGAATTTATAGTGTGGACTTGGGAGGATCTATTTGAAGCTAATTTGATAAATACCTTTGGGCATGTTGAAATACAGCCATTCTTGTAAGAACCTAAATGTGCTCTGATTTCAATATATATTTTGTAAGCCTTTCCCATGCCATAGTGCTAAGGAGTACTTAAGCGGATAAAAAAAAATCTCAATCTATATTCTAGGATTGGCCACCTCCTTCCATACTGATACAACTGAAGAGATTATCTCAATCTTTACAAATTACAGGGATGCCTGTTACAGGGAGCTCTCTGAATTTGGCAATACCTACCAATATACTGAAATGTACAGATCGCGGTTTCGATAGAATCCTATAATACGCAAAATCCTGATAGACTAAAAATAGCTAAATGACTCCCGCCGTCCTATAATTCCAACCTTAAATTTTTCCATCTGAAGTAGACTCAAGACGCTCTATGAGAGGAAGCAGTAGCTGTCTAACTCAGTAATCGCACGATAACCCCCTTTGCTTGTTCCAGAATGACGAAAGGGCCCAATGCCCAATTCATGATAAGAAAATACTAATAAGTAATACATGCCTCGATAGTCAGTGCCAAATATCTAGTCAGGAGAGTTGTTGTGAAATCTGATCTACAGGCATTGGAAATTGGCCTTTTAAATTTCGGCCATGATCTAGCCGATTGCCAGTATAATTGGTTAAGTAATAAGAATGCTATGGTTTTGATGTATGGCGAAAGGAAAGAAAAAAATTGTTGATTCTCTTTCTGGAATGTTTACTTTATATTCCTTTTCAACCATTTATGTTGATTGGAAGGTTTCTACTTTGGTCAAATATGTTAAACATATTTTCTACTAATATTCTAGATGAAGTGGTAAAAAATGATAAAAAATGTAGTGGCTAATGGAATCATCCTATATAAGAAAAAAATATTCTTGTTTATTGAATCTAAGATGAAGCAAAATATATTGAGGGTGATGCATGATATGCTTTAGTAGGGAACCTAGAATACTTCAAATCATTCAAGAAAACTAGGGAAATATTTTCATGGAAGGGTCCTGCAGCTGACGTCATCGCTGGCAGCAAGAGAATGAAGGGGAGCGTAAAGGCCGCTAGTAAAATAAAATCGAGAAGAATCCTTTTGTGAATCCATTACTCAGCACTTAAGGCAACTCCAAATGGGAAAGCGTACCAACGTGGACTCCACCAATAGCCCCTGGCGTATGCAGATCGTAATTTATGCTGTTGTGTGATAAGATGATCAAGGCATGCATATCGCATTTATCATTCCACCCAAATTTTAAAATCCCTTTAAGTGGTAGGCTCATCTCTCAAAGCATTAAGATCAGTATGGATTCTAAAAATATTGTTACAAGGATAGGGCTATGAGGCGGGCCTCTTTAGTCTCTAGGATTTATTTTATTTGATAGGTATAGAGTTCACTCCTACAACAAGCTATCACCCCAAAATATATGGAAAAATAAAAATAGTGAATAAGTGGGTTGAGGGATACTTGAGGAACTATGTTTCAAATTAGTAATCAACATGAGTTAAGTGGTTGCATTTTGGAGAGTCCTACTATAATACATCTTACCACATTTCATTTGGTATGTCTCCTTCAAAAGATTTATATGGGTATGATTCACTATATTGTATTGATCTAATATTCATAGATAGTAGGGTACTCATAGAAAGTGGCTTGGTTAATTAAATCCAAGAAATATTGAGGTCACTCAAAGATCATCTACAAAAAATTAGAATCAACAAAACTTTTATGTAGATCAAAACTATACAAAGAGGTCTTTTGAGGTTGGGGATATGGTATAATTCAGATTGCATGCCTACAAATAGTCTTCTATTAAAATAAGTGAGGATGAAAAAGTCAAACCTATATTCTATGGGCTTTACAAGATTTTGAGGATAGTTGGCTTATGACTTGGATCTTCCAAAGAATAACTAGATCCATAATGAATTCCATGTATTTCATCTAAAAATGGATCTTGGTCATCATCTTGTGCCTTCAATGCACCTAGCACCCTTGGATGATGACGAAAATTTGATTTTGATACTCAAAGAAGTGATATATATACTAGGTTGAAAAATTGGTAAGGAGTATAACATAATATTTTTTTTATTCAAAAAACCTACCAATTGAGGATGTTGCATGGGAGGGATTAGAGAATCTATAGTTGATGCAAGAGCATCCAGGGTGTAAGAGCAATCTTGCATCACCCAAAAAAAATGTTGTTTCTTTTTCAATAAGGGCTAAATTTTGCAAGGTTGCTATTTTTATGTCTGGACACAAAATATTACACAAACCTAGATAGAATGGTGAAATTAAGCCAATGGTGAAGAAATCACTTCAATATCATTTGTCATTTATGGAATATTAATATTTTCAATTTCCAAAATCTTGTTAAAAATATTCAAAGTCAAAGTTGAAGCACTTAGAGGCTCTAAATGGACCCAAAAATTAGTAAAAAAATAAAATGTACCCTTCAATACCATTTTGCAACTAACTTTCTTCTCAAGATCTTTCCAATTATAAATTATAATTGAAAATCCAATGGCCAAATCAAAATTTATGATCCTGAGAAGTACTATGAAAATCAATAAAATTTTAAATATCTTCTTGAGGGGAGTTACACCTAGAATATGTTGAGGTGGTTATGCATTCTAGATAAGTAAGGTGAATGGGGTTATAGCGCAGGAGAGAGCAAAGTATATTGTGGCTCTAATTTACAGGTTTGTGTAATAAGAAAGCCCATGTGATGAAAGTCTATAATTTTTTGAATGTTGTAATTTTATTTTTATGAAGATAATAGAATGGTTGTAGAACTCCAAGTGCATTTTGACTATTCATTCCTTTTTATTGTCATGGGTTTAGAGTTTGTAAGGGGAATACCCTCATCAATAGCATCATGTTGAATGCACAAGACAACTAAGAGGGGGGGTGAATCAGTTGCACATTAAAACATTAACATTCAGATCTACATTAGTCCTTAAACCCTTAACACCCACTTAAACCCTTATCAAGCATCAGCAGAATGTAAACATGAGAAACAATAATGCAAACACATCCAAACACATAAGAACACCATATTTACATGGAAAACCCAAGAAGGGAAAAACCATGGTGAGGATTAGCTCACAATATAAAGTAATTATAATAGCAAATACAATGGCTCATTGCTAGAGGGATCATTTCCCAAAAGAAAAGGGCTCACTGCCAGATTACAGAAAAGAAGAAAGAAGAATGTTACAATGATAAATCTATCTCAAAGAAAAAAGAAAATCCACCATAGCATTATCAATACATTCATAGCCTCTTTGAAGAATGTAAATGCATTTTTTCTCACTACTTCTAGTAGTCTAACACATTAAAGCTTGCACTGCATTTCATACTTTCATACTTCACAACTCTACTCTTCACATCACAAACACCATTACCCAATTCTCCATTAACTCAACACTTATTTATACCATCCTCAACCTTGAAAATAATTAACAAGGTCGGCTATGCACCTCAACCGTGCAAATTCAAATTAGGTCAGCACTAAGCATTCCCATGATGGAAAGGAATGAAAGTAGACCACACCACACCTTAACTTGGACCCAAATACACACCATACCACTCTTCCACAAACACTAAAGCATATCTGCAATTAGTGTAAACATCCAAGGTCGACCAAAACTATGTAAACACCATTGAACATTCAAGTACATACTTCCTTAGATCCAAGGATGACTCATAGAAAACATACATCACTTGAACACAATCTAGAATATTTCATAAACATCTTGAAATCCAACAAATTTCTTTGCAACAGCTTTCACCTGAAGAACATACTTATCCTGAATACCTAGTTAACTTTCCTCATATTGTAACACATGAATCCAATGTTGTGGAGCACCAAACTTCAAACAAATCAGATTGGAGATAGATATGAGCAATATAAGCACACTTCCAAAACCACAAGACCAAAAAATGAACCATGGAGAAATGTGAAGCAAAACCATTTCTCCTAGACAATATTGCTTTCACAGTTCACACACTAGTGAAAACAAATTTCTTTGCACAATAATCCAAAACCTAAAACTCTAGGTATAACACCTCTAATCAACATATCTGAAGGCCGCATAAGCATTTCTTCAACATAGAAGAAATGCAGAGCAAAACTAGATCACTAATCTACTATATTGAACACCCCTCAACCATGTTGTTTTCTCTTTTCTTAAAATTTTCTCAAAAGAACTTTGAAACCAAGCACCACAAGCACATTCTCATCACAACCAAACCACCTACAACATAGAAACTCAACCACATACATGCTAATCAAAGCAACACTAGAGGTTGATATCAATGATACTACTAATGACAACATAATGCAGCTAATCAAAGCATCACCAAGGTTAACATCAATGCAACAACATAGAGATTTTTTGACATCAATGACAACATAAATTGCACATACTTGCAACAGTCTCCCCCTTTTTCATTGATGACAACACATTATGTGAAAAAACACCAATAACAATAGCAATAACTCTGATTACTAAAACACATACTACACCATAGTGCACTGCTCCCCCTTACACAAGCATCAACTTTGTCCAATACTTTATCTTTCTCGTGACTTCATTCTCTTTGCCCCTTTTAGCTTACTTTATCCTTTTTCACTTCACTCTCTCCCCCTTTGACATCATTGGAAAAGGGAAACACAACTGTGTCTCTCCCCCTTTGACATACATATATTTTTTTCTTCCACTATTCTTACTTCTCAAACCTCTGCAACTATAGATGTCATAAGAATGCCTATAAAATAGGTGATGCTCTTACATGCATCATAAACCATCAATAGTTATGCAGAGATTCTCTTACGCGTGTCATAGATGATTCTCACATCCAAAATGATATCCCCCACTTTTAGCCCTTATAGTTGTCATAGAATCCATCATAACATCCTTAAAAATAGGCTTTCCATGTTATACCACTAAGTGGGCATCTTTTGACAACTAATAACTTATTTTTCAAGGAACCGACATGTGGAAAAAGTGCTAACTCAAAATATCACGCCCTTTTTGATGGAGCACAATTATTTAATAACATAAATGATTTTAATCCATGGGAAAAATTAAAGTAATAATAAATAAATAACTTAGGAATTGCCAAGGTTGAGACACCTTAATTCCCAACATAAACAAAGGGTGCTAAAGTATGAATAAGTGGCACCAAAGAATGTGGGAAATAATAGAAGTCTAAACTTGTGCCAAAACCTGGTAAAGCCATAAGATGAGCATAAAACTTAGTCAATGCAAAGATGGCAGAAATTTGTGAGGGTAGTCAACTTGCCTAACTTAGTCAATACAAATATGAAAATCAAATAGAAAACCTATAGTAATGTGTTGTTGGGCCTTGACTCAATAAAAGATTAATTTTGTCACAAGAATGAAGTCGACTCGGCCATTCTATGAAATTAGAAATAAGAGGACTATTATGTATTGCAATATGAGAGTTTAAATCAGGTCAGTTGTTGCATGTGAATAGGAAGGTGGTAGAATTGTTAGCTTGTTTATAGCATTATGATGATCAAATTTAAGTATATATAGGGGTGCTCTCTCTACCAATTGTTACACTTTTCATTCTGATTTCTCCATTTATATTTTGTTGTATTTTATAAGCAAGTGAATTAGAGAGCTTTGAGAGTTAGTGAGTTGCTTTGTGATTTTGGAATTGTAATTATTGTGAGAATTAGAAAGAGGCTAGAAGTGAAAGTTAGGTTGAACTTAGAAGAAAGAGCACGCAAGCTTGTGGAATTGAGCTAGGAAGGAAGAAATATCAGTTGGAGCTTTTACACAAGCATGTTGATTTTTATTCCTTTGTTATTTATGTTTGAAAGGTTATTTATGTTATTCTTTGTTCCTCCTTGTTTTGGTTTGTCCTTGTTTCCAAAAGACACATGATGATGTATGTCCTTGTTGTTCTAATACTGAGGTTGGTTTTCTTGTTGGAAACATTTATAATAGCATACAACTCTTGATGTGTAGATGGTGATATTAACATACAACACTTGATGTGCAAATGGACATACAACACTTGATGTGCAAATGGTGATATATTTTCATGTACAAGTGGCATCTTGATACAATGGTTGATACAGTGATTGATGTTGATTATTATTTGTCCAAAAGTTGTGAATGATGCAAAGGAAAAGGTAAAGGTTGTGAGCTCCATATTGACTTTCATACAAGAGTGTTATGCTAGAGTCATTCTTTTACTATATGGAATTTCACTTGGTGATGCCATTTACAAAGTTTTCTAAGTGTTCTCACACTTACTTGGGCAATACAAGGTTGGTTATCTAATATTTTACAAGGTACATTTATAAGGCTCCATGGTAAGGCATATTTACAAGGTTTCATGTTCATTAAATGGTAAGCATTCTTTAATACTTACAAATTTCATGTAGAAGATAAATTGTTTCATAATGTAAGGAATGTGGTTTTAAGATGACAATGCTAAGTTTGCAAAGTAATATTTGATAAGGCCGACACAATAGTTTTCCAGGTACTATGGGGCCGACAATGGTTTGCAAGGGATTATGGAAATTAACACAATGATATTTCATTGTATTGGGCACTAGTTGATACTATACTCATAATGATTATCAGGCACATGTGACATCATTTGGTTTAAATTATTGTTTTCATTAGATTTAAATTCCATATGTAAAAGGCATAAATACAAAGTTGACTTGGTCAGTAAGTTTTGGGGTCATGATACAGGTTAAAGACATTATTTCATATTGTGTTTTCACAAGGCTAACTACTTTGAATATACTTGAGTACAAAAGATGGTTTCTTTTGAAACCCTAGATTATTTTGCATACATTGTATTGATCATGTCCACATTCTTTGTTCTTGTTAAAGGCAGATTAAGAGATAGTTTAAAAGTTGTTAAAAGATACCATAGTGACTCGATAGGTGCAAGCAGTTACGAGGTCAGTTTCAAAGGTTTCTTTGATTATTGTAATGTATGATAGTTGGTAGTGTCTTGAACACTATGGAATGTTTATATAAACAGTGATTTATCATTGTTTAATGTTTGGTGCTTTTAACAAAGTTATTATGCTAATTGTGTAATCAAAATTTTGTAATTGAAGTTTTGCAAACATGATGCAAAATAGAGTGTATAACTGATATATTTGATATTTTAGAGATTCCAGTGAATGAATCTTTAAGATATTAAGTGTATTAGATTAGAGGTGAAATATGATTTGCAGAGAAATAGAGTGATCCTTTGTAGTTGAATTCTTTATTGAGAAATGTATGATGAAGTTAAAATGATCAAGTCAGTGAGATAGATTGATCATTGCCAGTGAGGTAGATGTTTGTATGCTAGTGAGGCATATGTGTGTATGCCAATGAGGTTCTTTGGTCAGTGAGGCCATTTTTTCTAGTGAAGCATTGTTTTATTGCCAATGAGGTATTTGAAATCTATCAGTGAGATAGTATTTCCAGTGAGGCATTGTAAACATAAAGTTTTTAGATTAAGCTAGTGAGGCATCATTTCTAAAGTGGTTTTTTTATCCCTAGGGGGTTTTCCACTCATCAAACTCTTTGTCTTATGGTCTCATTGTTTTGATGTGATAATGTTTCATGATTGTGATGATATTTGGTTTGCTTTAATATTTCTTATTTTAGTTCTTTAATGATTGCATTCAATTCATGAATGTATTTATCATTGAAATATTAAGAGAATAAATTATTCAATTCTTTTTTAAGGAAAAAGTTAAAATTTTCCCAAGACACGATTCACCCCTCTTCTCTGTCTCTTCACCCAACATAGACAACATTTCACCCACAACAACAATCCATAGGATGAGTGAACTAAGGGTAAAATATATAGGTAGGTAGATAATGTTAGTTTTATTATTCCTTAAACCTTTCATAGATGAAAAAATCTATGATATGGAACCTCTACACATGTACAATGTCTTCTTAATACAACCATAAATATAGATGTACCATGACATCTATGAGTATAGATAACACACTATCATTGTTAAGTTGGGTGAATAGAAGTATGAAATAAGAGAGATAAATTGTAAATATTATATATTTGATTATTTTAATATAATGTCAACATGTTATTTCTCAAATTACAGGATTTATATTGCTATCATTCTGACTTAAGGAGGTAAGATTAGTTATAGTAACCACTCATATCAAAAAAACCATTATGAATACCCAAAAAAGTAGATGGAATATATATTATTAAAGGGCATCAAGATGTATTCACCTCACTAATGATAGAAACCCTACACTATCACATACAAAATTTGATTGATATCATTCCAAGGACACCATTAACAAATGGGCCACTAGATATAGAAGATGAATCTTAGAGAATGATGAAATCAAATGATAGATTTAGGAATTGTTTCAAAAGGGGCCCATTCGACCAAGTGCCTCACCCTATGAGAACTTAATTACTCTTTCTAGGAAGAAGGATGAAAATTGATTCCTCTACATTCACTATTGAAATTTGAACAAGATCACTATAATGAATACATATCCAACTCCTTACATTGATAACCTCTTGGATCAACTTAAGGCCCCCGGGCTAGTTTTTTCACTAAATTTTGGGTACCACCAAGTTACTATCAAGATTCATTAGATGTGTGAAATAGTACCTTCAAATCCAAATGGATTTTTCAAATGGCTAGCCTTTCCCTTTGGCTTGACCAATACACTTGCCACCTTCATGTGAGTGACGAATGATGCACTCAAGCCTCTCACTATTTTTTGTTAATTTTTATTTAGATGACATACTCATATTAAGCAATACATAGGAGGAACATCTACATCATATTCAATAAATTCTTTCAACTCTAGAACATCATTGGCTCTATGATAACAATTTAATAGAAAATTATTCCTTTGGTATGGAAAGGATTTAGTGCCTTAGATACATTATGAACAAGTATGGTGTTTATGTGGACCCTAAAAATATAGAGGTAACTAGAGATAGGCCACCTCATAAAATACACAAAACATTCTAGACTTTTAGCATCGTGCAAATTTTATTAGAGGTTTCTGTTAGAATTCTCTTTGGCATGACCTATGAACCAAGCATTTAGGTGAGAGTAAAATAAAAATTCCTTTGGATAGAGAGACTATAACAACAATTCACACAATTGAAGTAGATACTTTATTTGAGACCTATACTAGTTCTTTCCATTTTTTTGGAACCTTGTTAACAACGCCTTTTTTCTTGGAACTACCAAGCATTTTACCCCCAAGCCCTACACACTAGTTGTAGATGTGATTGCAAAAAACCAAACCTTCAAGACACACGAAACAAATTGAAAATATAGCCAATCACCTACACTAGCCTAGAGGTAAGTACCTAGGCATCCACAACTTGACATAATTACTATGCATGTGACACATTCATTATTACAGTAGTGACATCTAATGCCATCGAAATAGGTGATGCA
>VDFB02009098.1:0-13417 GCA_007258455.2 Sequoia sempervirens | reverse complement strand
TTTGTAACTCCGCTTCTGATGAAAGTGAAATTTAGCTTAGTATGAAATTTGTCCTAAGGAAGTAGAGTATGGTATTACATGATAAATTTATTTATGCTTTTGTTCATCTAATACAGGAGTTTATTGCAGAGATTAGAGGATGTCGAGGGTATCAGAAGAAGCTTCTCAAAGGAGCCAACCAGTAGAAACTTCAAGACAAGGAGTTAAGCCAAAGAAGGTTAAAGTGGAGCAGCTCCCCTACACTTTGAGGTATAAACATAGAGAAGCTACTCTCACTGTTAGCAAGGTTGATTCTCAGTGGGCAGATATTATAGATACCAACTTAGGCCCTTTCAACTATGAAGAACTGGTGGATGAAACTTTTAATGAAGATGTTACACCAAGGGAAAAAAGGATCATCCAATCTGGACTAGCACATGTTTCTATTTTCCCATTGTATGTTCAATGTCCAAAATTGATATTAGTAGTAGCTAGGGCCTACAATCCTACTACTAGGTAGTGCATGAATTCACAGGGGGATGTTATCATTGATTTAATAGCCCAAATGATTAGGTTTATGTTTGATGCACCTGTTCCACAAAATCCTAGGTAGCTAAATGAAGTAGAAGAATTGAAACTTTACAGTGACAAGAAAGAAGCTAGTAGATCCTACATGAATAAGAACTAGATGAGGGAAGAGAAAAAATCTCTAACTAAGCTTCCTAACCAGCCTAAAAGAGTAGACTTTGGCAAGGAGATTGGGGACATAATCATGTTTCTCTCTAGAGTATGTGGAAAAAGAGATGCTTCACAATTTAAAGAACAGATGTTCCCATTTATCCAAACCATCTTGGATGGAAAACAATAGTTTGATTGGCCTATGGTGGTGTCAGAGAGCATACATAATCAAATGCTAGAAGTGAGAGAAACCAAGAGTTTCTTCATGACCTCTTATGTGATCTATGTAGCTGCTAGAATGGGGATCTTTCCTGGACTGAATACAATGGGCATATTGGGAGAAGCCCAAGTATAGAAGGTGTTCAAGAACTATAATTAGCTTACCTTGCAAGCATCAGAGTCACATTACAGGAGGGTTAATGATGCATTTCTTTATGTTATCATTAACAGGCTCACCAAAGATGTTGGGTACAGATTGAGTAGGGAGGCAATGGCCTTCATCAATGAATGGGGACACTAGTTTATTCAATACCCCACTTTTACTTACTTTAGATTGGGAGGTTTTGATGGTCATCCCCATTTTCTCCCTAGATGCTGCAGCAATAGAATTGTGTTAATGGAATTCATTTATCAAGCTCTAGTTGTTAACTTTAAATTTGGCACCAAGCATAAGACTGGTTGTCACAAGTTTCCCATGAAGCTGGGTGAGTTTAGTTGTCCACACATTGTGGAAGCTAAGGTTGTTTGTGATGAATTGATTCATTTGAAGTGGGTCTATACACTTATAGGAAGCATTATGATCTTGAACACAAGATGCAGGCTTTTCTTCCTATTCTTTTTCATAAGCATTTTAATTTATTGGAGGATTTTTGGATGGATTTGCAAGATGAATATGATCTCAAGAGGAGAAATTATGAAATATTATCTATCCCACTCATGGTTGAGTATGGGATAAAGAGGGAGCAATTCTTAGAGGCGTTATCTAATTGTGGGAGGTATGCTTTGGATCCCAATACTTAGTGTGGATAAGATAAGAATTACCAAGGATCTTGATCCAGTGAATTGGAATGCAGAGGAGTCCATTGATATAAAGAAAATTGCAAGGCCAGTATTGGACATAAGCATTCAATGGGTTATCTTGAGGGTTAACTAGCCAGAGGCTCAAGCGTCCAAGAAGAGGAAGGCTGCTGGAACCACCCAATATAAAAAGACAAAAAGAAGAATGCCTCCTAAGGAGCCCATGGAATTTCTTCCTCCTAATTTAGAAGAGGAGGCTGTTGCTCAAAGACCTGCCTGAGATACAAGGAGGGGAGGCCATTACAGAAGTTGGTGCTTCAACATCTATTGCAGGAGAAGCATCCACTCAACCTCTTGTTACAAAATAACCAAGTGAGGGGATGACTATGGGAACCCTCCATAAAGAAGCTGAGTTGTTGAAGGAGAAGGAGCCTGAGATAGAAATTCATGATATTGAGACAGACTCTCAAGCTACCCCATCCAACAAGGAGAATAATGTGGTGGCATCCCTTGATGTAACAGATGATGTAGGGACTAAGCATGTGTTGACATAAGAGGATCAATGGAAATTGTTTGAAGATTCTAAAAGGGAAGCATATGCTAAGGATCAAGCTAAAGCACTAGCTAAACAATAGGAGACTGCTACTAAGGTACAATTTGATGTATCAACCAAGCAGCAAGAATTGGAAACTCAAGCTTGATCTGATGAATTGGTCAAGTAGTAGCAACAAAAGGAGAAAGAGCTCTGAATAAAGGAGGAAAGAGATAAATTAGCTTTGTAGCAGAGGATTCATGACCTTGAAGAGGAAAAGGCCAAGCATAGAAGATAAAAGGAAGCCCTTGAGGCTAAATTCAAGGCTGTAGAAGAGGCCCATAGAAAGAAAGAAGAACAAGAATTCCTAGAGAGAGAGAAAGAGGCTGCAGATCTTGCTCTATATGAGAAGAAGTCCAAGGAAGCATGGGACTATGTTAAGAAACTGGAAAAGCAAAGAGACTAGGTGTATGAGGAGAAGAGATTAGAAGAGGAACGTTTGAAGCCAAAAGATTGCAAGAACAAAAGGATAAGGAAGAGGCGAAGAAACTTGCACAAGAAGAGGCACAAAGAGAGCAACAAAATGTGCAAGAGGTTGACTCTGAACCTGAGAACACAATATTGCAACCTCTATCTTCTACCACTGTTGCTTCTTCTTCAACACAAATAGCTACTACTCCTACTTCTCCTACATTGTTGAAGCTTGAATTGGAAAAGAAACAGATAGTTCAACCTTAGCCTCTCAATTAGGATGAGATGATGAAAGAGATTGAGAAGGAGAGACCCAAAAAGAAGGCCAGGGTTCTTCACTCCACCAAGTTTACAACCACGGGAGAAATTATTGTTGAATGTGCAATACCAATGGTGGATAAGAACTGGGATGATATGCAAATGACTGATTATCAGTTGGGTACGGTAAATTTGGGAAGACCTACAAGGAACTAACAAATGAACTTAATTGATATTGTAGCTTCCTCTACCAAGTCCAGGATGATCAAAGACAAGCAAAAGAAAGATGAGATTAAGGCTCAATTGGATCAGTTGCATAAGTTTTTAAGATATGTCTCAACTCCAATTTCTCAACAAGTTATTGCTCCTGAATCCCCAATCTTACTTACAAAGAAGGAAGCCAATGACTTGGTGCACATGAAGAGTAAGGTGGGGATTTTTGAAAGATGGATTGATAAGCTCAATCATGAGGTTAATGAAGTGCTAACTGATAGTTTTAAGATTCATAAAACAACACTTGAGTTGGCAGGAAGTTTGAACCAGCATGCTGAAAATCTAGACAAGCAAGATGAAGAGTATAAAGAATATATTAAAAAGCTTAAGGACATTAGAAAAGTTCCTAAGTCAACTCTACTTGAGCATTCAGTTATTGAAGATGATAATGCGGATTTTATTGAGAAAATTGTGGGGATAATAGGATACAAATCCAAGTCTATTCATGAGCATAAGAATGAGGTTCAAGAGGTGAGTAAAGACTTGAACCAATAGATTGATGAATTGGAGGCAATAGTGGCTATTTTGGTCAATCTAGATACCTTAGTCAAGGAGAGTCTTTCTTTGGATAAGATGAGGGAAAAGTGGAGTAGTAGGTTTGAAGAGGTAATGTAAAAAGGGGATGATGGAGAATATTTGTTATTGGATAGGTTTATGGACATCAGGGAAGAAGTAAAGGTTGCTAGAAGGGAAGTGATCAAATTAAAGGAGTTGCAGGGATTGGTTTCAACAGAGTTAAAGAGGATTAAATTTGAGGATGATTGGTTGGATGGGCCTGATTTGGATACCCTTCAACAAGTGTTCTCTAATTATGATGAGTACATCTTTGAGCATACAACATAGAAGTGAGTTGATGGTTGAACACTCTCTTCACTTGACACAACATCTTCTTCTCTCCTCTTTTGCAGGGTTTTGATATGAACTTGACTCTAGTTTGATCCATCAGTTCCATCTTCTTCCTTGGATGTCATAATTTTGTGCAACAAAGCAATCAGTCTTGGAACTTAAGATCAATAGTCCAATCCTTCATTTAGTTCTGGTTCCTTGATTTGTGGATCTAAGTTGTTGATTGAGAGGAACTTGTGCATGATATGTCTATATGTACTTTTTGTCTCTATTTTGTAAAGGTCGGCTAATTGAAGAAAGTTTAGCCACCTGATAATAATGAATAGTGAATAGTCTTAGGATTTCATTGTTGTTAGTAGAGATACTTTGAAAGTTCAGTTGAACTTGGTTACATTTTACAGTTTTATACATTTTACATGTTGTTAAGTTTGGACCTACTGATAAGATTAATGATTCATAATCAATCGGTATGCTAGTGATTTGTTGTGCCTAAATGTTTTCTATTTGATGAAAGTCAATAGAGGGATCCAGATTCAAGATTATCTCATTGAATTATCTGTGAATGAAATTGTTGTTATATCTATTTGATCTGTGTTTTGATGATGAGTGAATGATTTTTTTAAAGTTCTAAAGTAGAGTTTAGTGAATGGTTAATATTATTGAATTAGCAATATGGATGTATGTAGTGGTATAGATTATACTATGGATTGCCTCATGTTGTGGTTGTGGTTGGATGAAGAAATGCTCATTGTTGACATGCATGTCTAGATATTAAGAAGTTTTATTCACGTTCTTTTGTTTTAAAGCTTTGATATATCTTTTTTATCTTTATTTAAACCCCCCAAATGTAGGTTAGTTGATTTCATGCAGTTTTGTTCCTTATTACCAAAGAAAGGCCCCTTGCACACATCGCTACATTGCACCATTGAGCAATATCAACATAGTTGAGAACCAACCACTAGAACCTTTGGGAGTTGTAGGGAATGCTATATGCTGAATTTCTTTCGAGAAATGGACAGGGATTCTGTTTCTATCAAGTCAGCTATTTTGACCATCAACAAGAAGGATTGAGAAATGGTAGGTGGTGAAATTCCCGGTGACAAGAGGTGGGAGGTAAAGATCCACATGAATTTTAATTATGTGATGTGACAAGACCTTTGGGAGGGATTTTCTAAGTTTGGTGGTTGAATATCCTATAGGTGCTTGGAAAATAGGGCTAATTTTCCTTATAGGACAACGAGATCTACACTTTTGGAGATCATGTTCCAAAAGAAGTATATAGCGCTGAACTAGGATGCTAAAGAAGGCCATAATGGGTACTCAAAAATGCAAAATTCTTGTGGGTTTGGATAGATATTTTGAAATTTATTTTAGATTTTTTTTTGTTTGGAGTGCTACAAGGCAATTTTGTGGAATTGTGAGATAGAGACCAAATTGGGATTTTGAAGATGGAAATATTTTCCAAATTGTTTGAATTGTGATTGTTAAATATATTCCTCCTTGCTCTAATTTCAATTGGTATCAGAGCTAGAAGAATTTGGGAAAGGAAGGTTGTGTATTTGTGTGTGTTGTCTTTTTGCAAGTTGAGGAGAGAACCTGGATGCTAAGAGACTAGGTAGTGAAGAAGAGAGGAAACCTAGATGAGGTGTCACAAAGATAAGAGAAGCAAGGTGAAAGAGACTTGCTTGAAAAAGAGAGAAGAATTGATGTGTTAAAGAGATACTTGCAGGTTGAGGGTTCACAAAAGGGGAAACAAGAAAGGAAAAAAGAGGAAAAAGAAATGAAGAAGGAAAAAGAAAGGGACAAACAAATGGAAATTGACCAAGAGATAAAAGAGGTGAGGTAGGCTATGGAACAAATAAAAGAGATGAGAGAAATGATGGAAGAGGGATGGAAGGTTGAGTTTTGGCAATTAGAAAACCAAGAGTCAAGTTGGAATCTACCAGTTAAGAAGAAGATCTCATGGCCTATTCAAAAGATTATTCAGAGAAGAAGACAAGTGAGAGCATTAAAACCAGATGTGAGGACAATAGAATCTTTGTTGATGAAGGAAGATGATGAACAAATCAAGAAAGCCAAAGTGATGATGGTAGAAGAAGAAGAGCACATGGAGGTTGCAGCCATTTCAAAATTTGAAGGTACCAAGACAACAAATTTGAAGAAGGATTAGATTTTGGAGGGGAATGATATTGAGTTGGTGTCAAAATTTGATATGTTGCAAGTCAAGGATGAATTGATTCTTAGAATTCAAAGTTGGTATAAAAGGTATGTTGATATGGTGTTTTCTTCAATGTTTTCAAAGGAGGATAGTAGTCATTCAATTTTTTTCATATCAGTGGTTGGTAAACTTGAGCAAACAACATACATAGGGGCTAAATATCAGATGGGAAAGGTGAAAACCAAGGGTGAAGAGATCATAGTTACATTGCAAAGGAAAAGGAATAAGGAAGGAATATACATATTTATTGTTGAGATTGCAAGGATAAACCTAGGTTCAAGATGAAGCAGATTGTGGGAAAGAAACAAGGTATTGGAGTAGGTTCACCAAATTTTTCAAATGAGGAGCAGATCATAGATCATACATCAGGTGGAAAGCAACATTTTCTAGTGAAGAACCAGTCACACACAAGGGACAGTGCTAAGTTTTAGTTTTTGGTATGTTGGAAATGACTACCAAATGGGAGTGTTACTTGGAGAGCAAAGAATGATATGGTTAAGCATCAATCTGTTGTGCAACACAATCCTCAAGGGAACTTGAGTTTCTTTTTGGCTGGAAGTATGGTGAATGAGCACCTAATGGATTTTATGCCTCCATGAGGCCATTTTGTAAAATTTCATTTAGTTTTATGTATGAAGCATGTAATAAGGTAATTTAGACCATATTGAACATGTTTGAGTTAGTAAATAGGTTATTAGGTGGGTCATGAGTTCATTTTGCAAATGTTGTCAAAAGTGTAAAATGTTGTCATATTACAAAAATGCAAAAATATGAGAATATGTAGTCATTTATTGAAAATTCATGTAGAAGTAGTTATTATTTGCTATTGGGAAACACCATTTAATGCTGAAATATTCTTGTGTATGGTTGAGCCAAGGGTTAGAGGTCATTTGGTGATAATCTGAAGCAATGAAGTTCACTAATTTTGCAAAATCTGAACATTACTTTGTTGTTGTAGTGAATTTTATGGCCTATAAAAAATTAATGGAATTATTAAACTGATTTCATGTCATATTATTGTGTTTATAGAGCATTTTGGTTTTTGTCTCACGTGATTTCATAAAGAATTGAGCAAGTTATGGTGTTTTTAGTGAAAACTACTGAAACCCCCAGCTAGGGCAAGCAATGAATTGAAAAAATGCATAAATTTTTATCCCAATGATAGAAACTCTTCAAAATTGGTAAAATGGACTATTTTTAGGTGTACTTTTATTTTACAAAGTGACATGAATAGATGATAATGTTTGGTTCCGTTTGTGTGGTGCCCTAGGTTGGAAAAGCATGATTTTTGAGCAAAAATGAAGCATGGGTGTTAGAGTTTGATGAAAGAGTTATGAAAATGGATTTGTGATGGATTGGTAAGCATGTGCAGGTCATTTCATATGTTTGAGGTGTTTTCTTTGAGTCTAAACCCTTGAGGGGGTAGTTTCAATAAACCCCTATGTGAACAAGCTTAAAGAGGACTAGGAAGGACTGAGAAATGGTGGCCCGCAGCAAATTTGTGACAAGAGATGGAGGTGAAATCTGCATGAATGGTCATTATGTGATGTTACAAGACCTCTAGAGTGGAATTTGTGAGTTTGGTGGTTGAATATCTCATAGCTACTTTGGAAAACAGGGCTAGTTTTCCCTTAGGACAGCGAGACAGTCAATTTTTGGAGATGATGTTCCAAATATGCACAAACTAGGTATGTTAAAGAAGGCCATAATGGGTATCTGAAATGCTAATCCTTTTGTGGGTTTGATAGGTATTTTGAAAGATATGCTTATATTTCTTTGTTTGAATGGCTACAAGGAAAATTGAAGGAATTGTGGGTTGTTCTTTGAGATAGGGTTTTGGAGTTTGGAAAGTTGATTGATATTGTTTGAATTGTGATTGTGTGAAGCTTTACCCTCCTGTTATGCATCAATTGGTATCAAAGCTAGAAGACTCTGGAAAAGGAAGGTTGTGTGTTTGTGTGTGTTGTCTTTTTGCAGGTTGAGGAGAGAGCCTGGATGTCAAGAGACTAGGTAGTGAAGAAAAGAGGAAACCTAGGTGTGGTGTCACAAAGACAAGGAAAAACAAGGTGAAAGAGAATTTCTTGAATAAAGAGAAGAATGGATGTGTTGAGGAGATACTTACAGGCTGAGGGTTCACAAAAGAGGAAACAAGAAAGGAAAAAAGATGAAAAAGAAAAGGAAAAATAAATGGAAATTGACCAAGAGATAAAAGAGTTGAGGCAAGCTATGGAACAACTAAAAGAGATGAGAGAAAGGGTGGTAGAGAGATGGAAGGTTGAGTTGCAGCAATTAGCTAACCAAGAGTCAAGTTGGCACTTATCAGTTAAGAGGAAGGTTACATGGCCTATTAGAAAGATTATTCAAAGGAGAAGACAAGTGGGAGCATTAAAACTAGATGTGAAGACAATAGAACCTTTGTTGATAAAGGAAGATGATGAACAAATCAAGCAAGCCAAAGTGATGATGCTAGAAGAAGAAGAGCACATGGAGATTGCAGCCATTTCAAAATTTGAAAGTACCAAGATAGAAAATTTGAAGAATGATCAAATTTTGGAGGGAAATGATATTGAGTTGGTGTCAAAATTTGATATGTTGCAGGTCAAGGATGAATTGATTCTTGGAATTCAAAGTTGGTATAAAAGGTATGTTGACATGGTGTTTTCTTCAATATTTTAAAAGGATGATAGTAGTCATTCAAATTTTTTCATATTAGAGGTTGGTAAACTTGAGCAAGCAACATACATAGGGGTAAAATATCAGATGGGAAAGGTGAAAACCAAGGGTGAAGAGATCATAGTTACATTGCAGAGGAAAAGGAATAAGGAAGGAATATACATATTTCTTGTTGATATTGAAAGGAAGGATAAAACTATGTTCACAATGAAGCAGATTGTGGGAAAAGAACAAGGCATTGGAGTAGGTTCACCAAAGTTTTCAAGTGAGGAGTAGATCAGAGATCATACATCAGGTGGAAAGCAACATTTTCTAGTGAAGAACCGGTCACACACAAGCGACAATGCCAAGTTTCAATTTTTGGTCCATTGGAAAAGACTTCCAGATGGGAGTGTTAATTGGAGAGAAAAGAATGATATGGTTAAGCATCAATCTGTTGTGCAACATAGTCCTCAAGGGGACTTGAGTTTCTTTTTGGTCGGGAATATGGTGCAGGAGCACCTAATGGATTTCTGCCTCCATGAGGCCAATTTGTGAAGTTTGAGTTAGTTAGGTGCTCTAGTATTATAGGCCATTTAGACCATATTGAATATGTTTGAGTCTATTTTAGGTCCTAAGAGTTCTTGGTTGGGTCATTTTGCAATTATGGTTAAAAGTTGTCAAATCTTGTAAAATTGTCATGTTGCAATAATGCAAAATGGGAATGTGAAGAGTCAAGGTCCTATAGAAGTTGGTTGGGTGGTTAGAAATAGTTTGAACATATAGTAAAAGGAATAAAAAGGCCTTGTGCATCATTGTAAAGGGGGTAATTGAAGTTTGACACAAAAAGCAATAAAAAATCTTCATTTTTCCTACATTTTCTGAACATTTTTCTCTATTTCTTTGCATGGTATGGGCCTGTACAACTTGCTCTTGGATTAAGACCAATTGGAGATGAAATCCCTCGGAGTCTACTTTCATTTTCTTCAAGCCTCATCAATTTTTAGTAAGTTTTGAATAAGTTACGCTCATTTTACTGTAAGTAGGTCTAAACCCTGAGTAGGGTTAACAATGGCTAAGAAAAATGCATAACTTTAATTTTTACCAGTGAAAATTCATAAAACTCAGTTTCAAGGTCTGTATAGACGTTCTCTTTGTGTTCCCCAAGTTGGAGGAGTCATGAATAAGGTTTTGAGTTAATATGGTGATTCCCTAGGTGAGAAAACTCATTGCTTTGTGCAAAAGTGATACCTAAAGGTTAGGGTGTGAAGAAAGGTCAATGGGGAAGGATGGAAAATGCTTTAGTAAGCATGTCCAGACCTTATGTGATGTGTCCATTCCTTTGGAACACGTTTTTGTGATCAGGAGTGTATAGAACCAATAAACCCCATTGCATACAAGCCTAATTAGGCCTTAAGAACAGCTGAGCAGTCCATTTTTGGAAGACACTTTACAAAACAAGCCTACCTAAATTTTTGATATGTTTTAAAGAATCCAAATGGGTACTCAAATATGTTTTTATAGTTGGGATATCAGGTCTTATTCAAAAGTTACAAAGGACTATTTATTTCTTGATAGTAGGAAGGTTTGCCTCATGTGGAACCACCATTGTTTGAAGACATTAGGTTTGGGAAACAATTTTTTTGGTTTAATCCTGTCATATTTGGGACGTTCAAAGTGTGTTGGGGTCTTAAAACCACTCTTGGGTGCATTTGTAGTACTCATAGCCATGTTGGATATGAGAAGGGATTGTGAACGTTTGTATGATCAACCAAGTTTGTAACTTATGATCTTTTGAGTGACTTGATGGAGTTTGTTATGTCATGTACACCCTGTGTAAAGTCTACCATGTGTTGATTAAGTTTATTTTGAGTTCATTGTGCCCATTTGAGGTGTGTAATCTTGTCAAGGTCATGCCAAGTTGAAGAGAGTTTAGTATGTTGAAATATCAACCCATTTTTGTGAATTATGCCTCTATTATGTTGAAGTGAACCCTTGCTCTATCCACGCAAAATACCCACCAAGAATCACCATAACATCGCCACAGTTTGTAGTACCTCTAAGATTTGATTCCATACTACCCTTTTTGACCCGTTCTAGTTAGGCCATACACATTTATGACAAAGATCGGGTCCTTCATAGAGTCTAACTGTATTTTAACCACCTGCCAATGCCTATTCTACACCACCTCCTCAGCTTTCATACTTAAGGGGTTCCATAAAAAGGCTAAACCTCCTAAAGCACCAATAGCTTCAACAAAACATCCCTTCCACCATTTCCACTTGCACATAAGCTTAGCTGCATTTTCCTTATCAAGCTTGATTTCTTGCAGCAGAACAAAATCAGGATGTGCCTGATCAAGGCATCTCTTGATCAGACGCCTTTTGTCAGGGCACTACAACCCCTGACATTCCAAGATAGAGCTTTCATGGTGACTTGGGAAGGAACAAGCCCTTCCCGGATCTTAGTTTTCTTTTCCCTTTTGCACTTCCAACCAACTCTAGCTTGAATCTATTCGACTTTCTCCCTCAACCTTGCTTTTCACCAATCTTTCTTTTGCAATCAATTGATAAGCTATGTTTTATTGTACATTTTCCAATATAACCCTCCATCTCCCCTTCACTATTTTCCTCATCTGATGAAAAGCCACTGCCTGTGCAATCCTTTTCCCTGCCCAATGGAGTTTCCAAAAATGTTTTATGTACATGTGACATACCCCTGCACCTCATTATTTGACTGCAATGCATCTTTTTCCTTACAGGTGTTCTCAAGAGTAGCATGATCCTGCTCATTCTCTTCCTGCACTATTTCAATCTAAGCCATAGCCACCGTGTTGTCCACCTGGGGGTTGTCAGATAGCCGCAAGGATCCATTCTCAGGTCCTCCCGTTTTGATTAAATTTCCATTATTACCTTCCCCCGTCATATTCCCCATCTGGAGGGTGTTGTTCTCACCTATGACCACTTCCAAGCTTTTAGCGTGGTCCATCAATGAATGAGGCAGTTGCTCTTCATGACAATTATTCCCAAAGGAGAAATCATCCAAGCCTTTCACCATAGAAGGGGAAGGCACATTAGAATTTACAATTTTGTTCAGCAGTGATGCCTCTTCAATTTCTTTACCTTCCCTGTCTCGGATACATTCATTACTTGCATGATTTGTCTCCTTACAATGATTGCAGTTGACTATACTTTCCTCCACTACAATCTATTGTCTCCAAAAGCCTTCATTTGTCCTAATTTCAATCTCCTTTGGGAGAGGGGGAAAAGGCTTCCAGTTTATACAAATCCTCATATACATACTTGAGTCTTTTTTGTCAACAGCTTGCTCAGCTTTTACAAAAGTTCCTAGCCAGTTACCAATCATTCTCAAAGTTTCTGGATCCCAATATTCAACAGGTAGGTTGTGTAAACGGATCCATGTTGGAATCTCCTCTATCGTTTCTACATACGAGTTGAAATTGGGAACCCAGTCTTTAATGTAAAAGCCCATGCCGTCCATTATAAATGGCCCATTATTCAAAATCCAGCGTTTGGTTCTTTCTAAGTCACATTCTACAAAGTAAAAGCCATTTGTTTATGTTTTTAGGTTAATGTCTAGATTCCATACCTCATCACACCACTTTCGCACCCTAGAAAAGGCCGCTTGATTCCCAACCCACTTCATAAAGAAAGCTTTTGCTCTACATGCCTTGACCGCATCTAACCAAGGTGCCCCGCCTACTTCGCAAGATACAACTTTGTTGATATTAACCTTTATACTATCCTTTTCTTTCGTTGTTTCCTTGTCGCCCTCTTTTGGTTTCCAGATTTTCTTCAAGGGATAACTTCCCTATTGTTTTGGACCCAAGAACAGTTTGTTGTATCCCCAGCCTAGCAACCTTTGTTTTTCCCTGGGCTACAGTTGAGGCCGTCGACCTCCACTGTACTTGCACAGATCCTCCCAATCCCATTTTAACGCCTCCATCCACCAGCTGTCATAAGGTTTGCCATAGTCAATTTGCCGCAGTGCCTAGAAACGTCTCACAAGCCGCCATGGCCCGTGCCCTAGCTCTCCTCTTCTCGCTTACACCATTATTTTTTTTATACAAAATACTAATGGTTTTAAAATAATCGTTGACTTTAAATTATTTAACACTCTCTCAAAAAGATGTAAACCCTAAATTCCACAATTAAAATCCCAAATGCTTGGCTTCTTTAAAGGACAAATACATACCATGTAGGTAGGAAAATGAGTAGAAGACAACCCTGAAATGATCTCGTAGAGATGGGGAGTTGTGGATAGCTTAGAAAACCCTTAGGGTTTTGTCGAGCCCAAAGTGGTAGGTGATATTTATTTTCATTCACCTAATAATCCTCTCAATGTAATTTGATCATAGGAACTCATAACATCTTTAGAAATTATTGAAAGTATGTTGGATAACTAATATACCACCACTTCAATTGCAAGAAGTTAAATTTTTAGAATATTAGTGCATTCTAAATCAATTCTTC
>VDFB02009097.1:0-12549 GCA_007258455.2 Sequoia sempervirens | reverse complement strand
AAGGCTAAAAATTCTAAAACCCACCAAATAATTTTTTATTTTTTTTAAGGGCGAAAAATTATAAAAACCCCCAAAATAGATCCCATCCTCAAATCAAAAATCACATCTAAAACAAAGATTTTTCTCATAAAATCGTACGCAAAAAGAGACGCCCAGAAGAAAGCAACAAAACGTGTCCACCAAGAGCTGAAATCCGCGGCCAGACAAGAGACAAAAACGCGTCCAAATACAAGTCAAAAAACGCATCACAAGGTTTGCAAAACAAATGAAGGTGGGCGGGTTGAAATCACGCCCAACTGAGAACAAAGGCTAACGCAAAGATCCAGACTGTGATGGTGCCGACTAGAAATTTGATCACGCCAGCAAGAGAACCTCGGGCGGAATGTGACGCCTCTGCCAATGAATAATACCCGCGGATAGAGACCAATGACAGCAAATGGTAGGCGGGAGATGAAGCGCCGATCACAGAATGTCGTCGCAAGCTGCAAGAAGGGTCGTGTGCAAAATAATAGGAGGAACGCTAGAAATATTCGTGCCAAGAAAAAACATGAGCCCACAAAAAAATTCATAGAAAACAATTAAAATAACGTCGCCCCAGAAAAAACACGAAAAATCCTTCAATTTTTCTTCACTAAAAAAATTCACTGAAAAAAATTTCAAACCCTCCCAAAATCCTGGGTCTCCCGTGAGGGAATCAAACCCAGACCCGCTCTGATACCATGATAAAATATTCGATGTATTAAACAGAGGAACGAAAGTTCCTTATAAAGATTTACAAAAGACGATGTTTCTAAAAGAAACGATTGTAGACTGAAGACAAATTTAGAAACTATCTAAACTAACTAAAGACGACTAAGATGACCATTAATATTACATTATTTAATATATTTAATAATACACTTGTACCTACTTTCCCTATCCATCCTTATCCATCCCTCTTGTGATTGAAACTCCTCAAGTCTATCCCAACAACCAAACCATGTAAAAGTTGGGGAGAAGGGTACCACAGGAGTCCCGTAGACATCCACTCCCTAAGCCCAAAGGTGGGCGGATACTCACCCCCTTGACTCCCGGTGGCAAACACACAGTCATCCACCGTGGAGTGGCGTACTTAGAAAGAAGTCTAGTACCTACTCAACCTACTAGTATTTCCCCTATTCCTCCTCATGGTTGCTTGATGAGTAAAATAAATACAAACTATGATAATAACAAAATATATCATTACATACAATAATCATGATAGAGCATACCACAATAGTTATTAACACAAAACATGGCTATATTCACAACAGCAATTGTAATAATTTCTGATTCCACTCTTGAGTGCAAATGACTAACTCAGATTTGCTCAATTGCCTTAACATTTTGTGACATTTGTGGCCTAAATACTGAGCGCAATTCTGAAGATGTTCGCTGGTCTAATATTCTTAAGATATTACTTCTTTTTGCTCATCTGATTCTGTCCTCTTGCCTTTGAGATTTCTTCCCTTTTATACCCCCATTAGGGCTGAAGCTCGCACCCTTTCATACTATGCTTTTACCAATAGGCATGTCCTCTGGTTCATGGCTTTGACTAACCGTTGCCATCATGAATCAATTTAGGGATAATTAATTTTATTAACATTATCCAAGGTTACCCCAAGTTTCCTGATCTGACTAGGATTCGAACGAGTCCCCAAGCTCCATTTTGAGGCCAAAATTAGGGATTCGCTAGGATCTACAGGTAACATAGGGAAAATTTAAAAATATAGGGAAATTTTAAATATTTAATAGATAACATGAATAAGGCATGCATGATACACATTATAGAACATTAACATATAACATTTGTGTTCAACATTATGCCAATACTCAAAGTCAATAGTCAATACGCATTCAAAATTAACATACAGCTACACAAATCATAAAACAACCTCCAAGTTATAATTTATAAACTTATATCAAAATGCCCAAAGGCTACATTGCTGCCATATAGTTTTAAAGTTTGTTATGAAAATCAAAATACAATATCGTATGTCTAATGTATGGAACAAGATAATCCTTGATTATGGCTTTGACTGCAAAAGATGCAAAGATTTGCAACAGGGGATATGTATTTTGTAGGTTTAATGATCATGATTCATCATTGGCCTATAACATGCTTAGACCTATAGTTTTAATAAGGTTTTGGGGGAAACACCCCAACAGGATCGAGGGGTAGTGCCCCTCACGGGGGTCTGGGGGCAGCGCCCCTCGTGGGGGTCTAGGGGCAACGCCCCTTGTGGGGGTCAAGGGGCAGCGCCCCCAGCGGGGTCTGGGGGCAGCACCCCCAGCGGGGTCGAGGGGCAGCGCCCCTCGCGGGGTCCCGGGGCAGCGCCCTGGGCGCGCTCCCTGTCGCGATACAGGGCGGGGTCGAGGGGCGGAGCCCCCGCCACCAAGCCCAAATGAAGACCTTCGAAACCACACAAACCTTCATGGCGCACACCATTTAATTAAAAAATTTGTAAATTAAAGATTGCAATTTTTTTTTAAAAATTTAATTAAAATGGCCGAGTCTGAGGCACAAAACTCGGCGAGTCTGCCGAGTCTCGGTGAGTACTCGGTAGCCAAGTTTCTGGGACTCGTTCAGGGTCACTTGCCTCGGGACTCGCGAGTACTCACCGAGTTTGGGCGAGTCTTGTAACTATAAAACACTTCGCTCCACACATGCCACGTAGGCAGGGCCGACCTTTTTAAATTTCATGTTTTAAAATTTATGTTTTTGGCTTAGGGGACGGCTGGCCGTCCCCGAGACGGTTGAGGGACGGCTCAGCCGTCCCCCTTCCGTCCCCGGGACTGGTCAGCCGTCCCTATTTGGTCAACGCCGTCCTTCGCCCCTGATGTTTCGAAGTTTTTCAAAAGGGGACTGCCCGCCGCCCCTCTAGCCGCCCCTTCAAGATCGACGCCCTAACCGATCTGGATTTTTGAGGGGACACGCCCCGTAACCCCGACATTATCCCTTGTTAATCGCCGATCCCCTGATCCTATTGACTACAAGTAAAGTCAGATCACAGCCATGTCGGCAAAGCTAGATGACACAGCTGCCAAGACTATTGAATATCAGGCACAAATTGCAAGTGGTGAGGAAATGCTACGACGACACATCATCATCCTGTGTAGTATCAGTAGCCCAAATGTAGAGGCATTCAACAATTGGTTAGAGGAATTGTTGACTCGAGGTGATGAGATGTAAACATCCAGTTAGGACGTCCTACCCTCCAAAATAGCATTTATGACAACAGGAGTTAACCTGATGCCTCTTTCCAAGTTAACTCACTATCCCACTAATCATGCATGTCTATTCCACTAATTATGGATGTCTATTTTGGATTTCCACTAATTGTGGATGTCTATTTTGGAAGCACTTTTGTATTTGGAGTTCTCTTTTAGTTTAGAATCAGTTAACTGAAGTAGACATCCCAGTTAACTGTTAGGTTACCTACTTTTAGACATAGGAAAAAATCTTGTTGATTGATCGGCAAGAACTGAATGTTAACTCAAGGAGACTTTAGAGTTGCCTACTCCTTTGAGTTTCTATAAATAAGAGCCTTGAGCTCATTGTATTTTAACTTTACTTCACGGCAGCAAAACGCTGAGCTAAAAAGCCTTCGACTTTGTTCGCTTATTTGTTATAGTTAAACGCCAAGTACATCTTGCATTCTCTCTATTCAAATAGGTGTGTTCAATCTGTGTTCATGTTTCATTGGTTGATCGCTTCTTGTGTGATTATCTCTTTGACACAAGTTGTTGTCCCAACATGTAATCTTTGATTGAAGTTGGGATAATAAATCAAGAGAGCCTTAGGCCTTTGATCCAAAAGTCTCAAGATCTATCATTGTATGTTGCTCTTAATAATCTTTCTTTCAATCTACACCTCAGAAAGAGCATTGTCTCTCCTTGGGAATTCAGAGAGTAGGATTATCGTCAATTGTTGTTTCTAGTAGTCTACCTTTCAGCCTACACCTCAAAAAGGACATCGTTACTCCTTGGGAATCCTAAGATCTAGCCTATCGTTTGATGATTACTTGCATGAGTTCTATTTCGGCGTAAATTTGGAAGTTCAGAGCCTTTGGAAGCATTCTAAGAGACAGTTCGTCCAAGTGATCGAACCATACCATTCCCGCTCCTACATCCTCTTGCTTTGTTTTTCTAGAGGGAATAGGATAGATTAAAAGTTAGCCTAGTTGTAGTTAAGATCTGCAGAAACCAAAGAAAACCTTAGTTGCAACACCTTGAGTTTATGTACACTTGTGCCCTGCCGCTGAATAAAAAAGATAGGAACTTAGTCCGTTTTACTTTTACGCAACCATCAGCAAAAGAGGGAGCTTCCCCTCCATAATTTGAAGAGCAGTCTATGCATAGTTGTCTGTTTCCAATAAGCACTCCAGAGGTGCTAATTGAAACAGCAACAATTTTTATGGTGGTTTTGTTTATTACACAATATATGATGCTATGTGTGGTATTTTGAACTTAATGACTTTTGTAAATATGTATATATTTTTGGTTTTTATATGTTTTTGTATGGACGAACCCAACCCCAAAAAAACTTTTGCCCGAACTGGCAAACCGAACCATTGAACCCAAACCCGAACTAGTAACTTAGTTTTCCCTATGTTTGGTTCGGCATTCCAGCACAAAGAGTATGACTTTTTTCTACCTATAGTTGGGAAACTATTTTCCTACTTTTTATTTACATATCCAAATAAACTTTCTACTTATAATTACACAAAGACAAAAAAATTCATCCACTCAATTCTTCAAAATTTCTCCATGCAATCTCTACCTTGTTGATTCTCCATATTTCTTCTATAGATAAATTCAATTGATTTGACAATCCCGTCTTTGGATTGTCATAACAAAGGCTCTTTATGCAATGTTTGCTCTATAGGCAGAATATACAAAATCTATGAAGTTGACAAAATTATTCTACATGAAATTCCAGTGAGTAGAGAAGAATGGCTATGAAGTAACTTGCAAAATAAACAGACTTCTCTATCCAAATAAATTTGAGTACTAGAAACCTTATAACTTCCTTTTGACTTTTTTATTATAATCTCACTTCATTGCCATAAATAATCATTAAGGCATAGTTGGAAAACTTGCAGAGAACTCGGCGAGTTTTTAAAAACTCGCGAGTTTTTATAAAAAACGAGTTTTAAAAAGTTTAACTCGCCAAAATCGAAAAACTCATTTTTTCGAGTTTTTTCGAGTTTTTTAACAAAAACTCACGAGTTATTATGGCGAGTACTCACCAAAAACTCGCGAGTCCGAGCCAAAAACTCGCCCGCGCAGGAATAAAGCACAAAACGTCTTTTATGTTCTTCATTTCATTTCAAAATCAATTGATACTTTGTGTGAGGAGCTGAAAACCCCCCCCCCAAGCAAGGAGATATCATTTCCAACGATTTTCCATCGAGGAGAGCTGATTCAAATGCCATTTTGTGTGGATTTTGAAGAGAAATTTGATTCAAAGGTAGGGTTTTTGTTTTTGTTTTTTGTTTTTGATTAATCATTTTCTTTCATTGTTCTTCCAAAATACTCATTCCAAATTGAAAAAAAGACATGATAGAGCACAAAGAAACAATTTTTTTGCATTTAGAATCCAAAAAACAAAATTCATCACAATCTTTTGTTGATTTTTGATAATTTTTTTCATTTTTTTCACTATTTTTTGAAATTTTCAGACCTAGGTTCATTTTTTGTGTAGAATGATACGATTAGTTAATAATGTTAATTGATAATTCATTTAAGCACATTTGTATCAATTTAAATGAAATTTAGCTCTAGATTTTTTAAGTTTTAATGATTTTAGGTTGTTTTTAAAATTTTTTTATATTAAAAAACTAATATGTTGTGCTTATTTTTTGAATGTGTAGATTGATCATTGATCAGTGAATACACATTACACACTATAATGGCTTCTGGCTCTGGTTCAGGCTCAGCATCAGGTTCCGCCCCCACCCCATCAACTTCCACCCCTCACACAGCATCATCATGGGTTCCAGGCACTCGTCCTGCAGGGGCTAGAGACCCTACATGGAAATATGGTGTCAGAGGGCCAGTGCCTGGAACAGTTGTTTGTAGTGAATGCAAAAAAACATATCATGGAGGCATAAATCGCCTCAAATACCATCTAGCAGGCATTCCTCAGCGTGATGCCAAGGTTTGTGAGAAGCCCAAAGAAGAGATTAGAAGAGAGATGCTTGCCCTACTTTCACTTGCTGAGGAAAAAAAAATGCAAAAGGAGAGGGCTAAAAAAGCCATAGCAGCAGCCATAGCCAGTGGACATGCGCATGCCCATGGGACTCAGGAGCACGAGGCCGAGCACATGGAGATAGAGTCAGATGAGGATGCAGAGCCAGATATTGTTGGCATTGTGGGCTCTCTTCGTGGTCCACGGATTCGCACTCATGGCACAACCACCACAGCCACAGCCACACCATCCTCTAGGCCCCCCTTGTCCTCTAGTTCGACTAGAGTGCCAATGCCACCACCACCTTCATCTTCACGCAACCCACAGAGTTTTTTTGTGCCAAGAAACACACCAGGAGCACAGGTATCATTGGAGGCTACAGGGTGGAACAAGGAGGTGCATGAACATGCTAGCATGGCATGTGCTGATTTTTGGTATTTCAATAACATACCATTCAATGTAGCGAGTAGTCCCTATTGGCACAATATGGTCACTTCATTGACAGTTGCGGGAAAAGGCTTCAAGCCACCTTCTCGCAAAGATTTGAGTGGGAAGTAAGTGACAAATCAACTTAAATTTTATGTTCTTTCATTTAAAATTTAAATTAATTTATTATTTATGTTGAATTCAAGCTATTTTTTGTTTAAAACTTACAATTTTGTACTTATTTAATTATTTTACTTTGTACTTGTAGGTTGCTCACAAATGCAACCGAAAGGGCAATGCATGTGGTGGAAGAGCAAAAAAATAAATGGAAAAAATTTGGCTGCTCAATTCTTTCTGATGGGTGGACAGATGGGAGAAACCGCACCATCCTTAATTTTTTGGTTGCTTCCAAAGGTGAAGTTGTGTTTTGGAAGTCGATGGATGCTTCCAACAAGATAAAAACTGCAGATACATTGTGTACGTTGTTGGAAGAAGTTGTGATGGAGGTGGGGATTGCTAATGTGGTGCAAGTCATCACAGATAATGCAGCAGCGTATGTGACAGCGGGAAGAATGCTTGAGAGTAGACATCCATCACTCTTTTGGTCACCTTGTGTGGCTCATTGCCTTGACCTTCTTTTGGAGGACATAGGCAAACTTGTTTGGGTGGCACCGATTGTAGATGATGCAAGGAGCATCACAAAATATATCTACAATCACCCTTGGGTTCTTAGTTTGATGAGAGAGCATACGCAAGGGAAGGAGTTGGTGAGATCGGGTGCCACAAGGTTTGCAACAATTTTCCTAACGTTGCAAAGCATTTTGGATTCTTTGGGCTCTCTAAAACAAATGTTCGTGAGTCAAGCATGGAATGACTCTTCATATTCAAAGAAGCCCGAAGGAGAGAGAATTTCTGCAATAGTCTTCGACCCCTTGTTTGCACAAAAAGCTACAGAGATCGTGAAGGTAACTTCAAAACTTTGATTTTAATTTTAATCTCAAGTTGAATATAAATATATATATTTTAATTTAACTTTAAGCCTTTCAATGTAAATTTCTAACTTTGATCTTTTTGTATTTTTAATCTAGGTGTCGGAGCCCTTGGTTAGAGTCCTCTGCTTGGTAGATGGGGATGAAAACCCAATGAGATACATTTATGAGGACATGGATAGGGCCAAGGAGGCCATCAAAAGTTATTACATGGGGGACTGCCTCAAATTTGATCCCATATGGGAGATTGTTGATAGGAGGTGGAACAATCAACTCCACCAACCCATCCATGCAGCAGGGTACTTCCTCAACCCTTCTTATCTCTTTTCAGAGAACTTCTCCGATGCTAATGGAGAGGTTATGGAGGGGCTTACAACATGCATTCAGAGGATGGAACCCGATGTTGCAGTAAGAGACCTCATTGTCAAGGAGATGGATATGTACAGGGAGGCAACTGGTAATCTCTTTTCTTCGGAGTTGGCTGTTAGAGGAAGAACCACTATAGCACCAGGTATAAAATTTGGAGTCTTTAAATTTTAAGTTTATTTCACATGCATCTTAGAATTTGATAAAATGTGTTTTGACTTTTGACTTTTGAGTCTTTGACTTTGTTTTCTAACTCTTCAATTTTCTTTTCTTTTTTTGCAGATGTTTGGTGGAAAAATTGGGGTGGAAAAACCCCAAATCTACAAAAAATTGCCCTCCGCATTCTATGTCAGCCTTGTAGTGCATCCAATTGTGAGCGCAATTGGAGCTTGTTCGAGTCCATTCACACGAAGAAGAGGAACAAGTTAACACAAAAGCGCCTCAATGACCTTGTCTTTGTGCAATACAACCTTCGGTTGCGCATAAAGAGAGTTGAAGAAAAATCATTGGATCCTATTGACTTAGATGAGATAGATCCTTATAGTGATTGGACAGGGCGAGAGGAGCAGCCTCCATTGTTTAGCGCGGATGAGATCCTTGACTTCGAGAGACAGGCAATGGAGGATGTGGGTGCATCAGGAGTCGGAGATGTAGGGTTGGAGGACATTCCTGAGGTTGAGCATATGGATGATCTTGAAATTCAGTCAGAGCCAGCAGCAGTAGCATCGCAGCCACTGCCACCACTTCCACGCCCACGCACACGCGGCAGGACTAGAGGACGGGGACCCACCCCTTCTTCCCTAGCTGCTGCTAGACTAGGGAAGAGGAAAGCCTAGCTGCTAGCATGTTGTATTTAGTTGTTGTTTAGTTACTTAGTATTTGCTTCTAGTTCTAGTTTTACTTTTACTATTTTCATGTATTGATGTATCAAACTTTCAGGCTTTTAGCCATCGGGATTCCGCATGAGAATGCGATTTTGTAATCAATTTACATTAAAGTCAATCAAAATTAATAGAAAACACTTTTGTACTCATTTATGGATTCATTGGATTCATCTTGTCTTTGAATTTTGCAAAAAAAATGTGTTTTTAATGAAATTTAAGCAATTTTTTCATTTCCCGAGTTTTTTGCTGAGTTTTTTCCGAGATTTTTCCGAGTTTTTGCCGAGTTTTTAAAAACTCTCCAATTTTTCCCTTGGCGAGTTTTTCCTTGGGGCGAGTTTTCCAACTATGCATTAAGGAATAAATAAGATTTCAAACTTACAAGATTGCTCCTAATACTCTCCAACTGATACTGCTTGGTGTTAGTTTATTGTAGAAAATAAAAAATGAATGTTGATATTTCATAACATTAATAGAATTATTTCAAGGTCATTTGTGGAATATCAAGCCCCTATTTTGATCATAATATGCAAAAAATATCCCATGGAATCATTTAAGTTGGAAGGAATCAGACAAATTGAAAATTTATTTAGGTGCTAATACCCTATCAAATTTGTTGTGTGCCTATCCTTTCTTGACAGTATGATATAAGGTAGGAATGGAAATGAACAAAGGTGCCAAATTTATCTTTTACATGAAAATATTGCCCATTTGATCATATAATAATTATTGCCAAACGATGGACAATTTATTTTAGAGTGAACCCCATCTTTGAGTACTATGTGTACCATGAAATTTGCAGGTATTAGTGTCCTTCAGTGATGGTGTGATATGAATACAGGTTTAAAATGTCACTTAGATGGACCACAAAAAAACTTACATAGAATACGAAGCAAGTCGTTTCCAAAGCAAGGAATCTTTGGGTGTAAGATGAGCAGCTATCATGTAAAAATTGATTGCTTTTGTCTTATCACCAAGTGCAATGTAGACAAGCGCCAGTGTATGATAGGGATCTGGGACATTAGGACTAAGACGTATAACATCTTGCAGCAGGTCTACAGCCTGAAGTAACCACCACAAGAAAGAGGCACTGATCAAAAACTAATAATTGATAATGTAAATATTCATGCATCAATATTAAATAAATCACTCAATTCTCTGATGTCCAAAAGGTAGAAAAAAATATCAGATATGCACAAACAAAAATTGTCGACTCCTTCCAATTTTCAAGAAAGCAACGTGCAGTAATGAATTTTAAGCATATAAAATCTAACATGCATTAAAAAAATAAATGCAAAATCAATCCAAACAGGAACTATTAGAAACTTTCTATAATGTAGATGTCTTTATTGTTTGAGATAACAGCTATGTATATTACACAAGCACGATCTTCGGAATATACAATGATACAAGGCTCTAATACAAAAAACAAATATAGCTATTCATTTGCAGTGTGCTCACTGTCCAGTGTAAACAAAAGAATAAATCTGATAATCTAAGAAACTTGCACTGCTAGTTAGATCACAGCAGCAAACTTTGCTTCAAATCTAGTAACTGCAAACTTCATGTGCAGTTCCCACCAAATTTTAGTATTTTCCTTATATAAATATTCACACACAAATGATCTGAAAAGAAAATGAATGCAATATGTACCTCACCATAGCGACCTGTGGCATAAAGAAGATTTGCTTCACCTAGTTTTTTGTTCACTTCAGGGGTTAACTTGGGCCCATCTCCCTTTCTGCGCCCACTCTTTTTACTCTGCAACACACAGAATTTGAATTGGAAAAGTTGAGAAATGAGAGAGAACAAGACAAAAACATAAGGCTTAAATTGAACTCAGCTCACAAACTATATCCTCAAACATGTGTCCACTCAGATAAGCTTCATAAGTTATTTTAATGTTACAGACTATTATTTTTCCTGAGGATTCAATTTTATTCGCATAATCAAGCACATTAGATGTAAATGAATGTATAAAAATTAAAACATACCTTTCTTTTATGTTCTCTCCTTCCTAACCCAAAATTTGCTGCCTCCATGATTTCATCCATAGTGGCACCAAAGAGGTCTTTATGCATAGCATTTTTAGTATGATCATCGCTGTCAGCAAGAAAAATTAATTCAAGTACAATTCTTGTTTAGTCAAAGACTTGAAACAATTTAAAATAAGTGCCATGTCCCCGAAATCGTGACATTTAGATAATAAAGAAGCATAATTAAAAATATTTAACCATTTGATATTACCTAATTATAATTGTCCAAAACAATATTATAATTATGGATATTATAAATAACATTATGATATAATAGATATTAAAGTATATAAAATTAATATAAAATATAAACATGAAATAATATTATAATTATGATTATAAATATAATGAATAATATAATACACACAAGAAAATCTAAATAATCAAATATAAATAGAAATTATGATTGTTCTATAGAAACTAATAAATATAACTAATACTATAAATAAATATAAATAATATTACAAATAAATTAAAAATAAAATAGTAAAATATAATACACATCAAAACAAAAAAATAAAATATAATTTGAGATATCATTAAGGAATGTTTAACTAAAGGTCGTCCATTTGTGGGGTTATCTCTATTCAAAGAGATGCCTCCCTTCATGGAGATATAAGGATATAAAATAAGTTGTGGGATGTGGAGAAGAGGTAGAAGAAAAAGGAAAATGATATATTGAATACACATCAGATTTTAAGAAGAAGATAGAAGAATGAAGGAATGAAGATATAAAAAGGAGATCTATCAATAGTGTGTAGAGAACAATAAAAATAGAAATTAGAAAGGTTTTAGTTTTCAAAAGGCAGCAATCCTTTCAAAAGGTTGTGTCTCTTCTAATGAATGTCTCTTTTCAAAAAGATACATCTTCTCATTTGAATATGGAGATATAAAAAGAGAGAATGAGATATGTATAGGGAGGAAAAAGGAAATAGAGAATAGAGTGAGAAACAAGAGATAAAATATAGGCTGCGGATCATCCAAAATTTATAAAGACGGGCAGATGGAAAGTAGATAAGTATTTTTATGAATTTAAATAATAAGTTAGATAAATGTTTGTACATTTAACTAATGATGTTGATAAATATGTCATGGATTTAACTAATAGTCTAATTAATAGTAATTCATACATGATGCTATTTATTTAATGTTATCTATTTTTTATTGATTGCATGGGGAATAATAAATCATGCATGCTACTAGTTATCTTATAACATTGCTGATATGTTAAACTCCATTGACATTATTGTATGTAATTACATATAGATATATACATAATATGATTATACAATAAAGATACAAGTGTAGCAATTATTGAGCTTTATAAGTAATTGTGATTATTTGATAGAAAAATGAATAAATTTATGAATGTTTTTATCCTGATTGATTAGGAAAAGGAGAAAAGGAATGCAGTATGAACACTAGACCATCATAAAAGGATATCTTCAAGAAATCAAGGCAGATTTAGGGTAATCCCAAAATGGGGACATTACAATAAGATTTAGAAGCAAAATTTTTTACAGATAAATAGTCTTACTTAAAAAAACTGTGTGGCATATTTTATGCCTAGTGTTGTACCCCAAAATTAAATTTTTCGTTACACTTATACATTTTGAAGAAATGAGTAAAAGTCTTGTCAA
>VDFB02009096.1:0-20868 GCA_007258455.2 Sequoia sempervirens | reverse complement strand
TCTAGACAATTAACCACACCTAAACAAGAGAACAAAAATAATGGAGAGAAATCAAGAATACAAAGCACAAAATAAAATATTCTCCATCATGGTTGATTACGTCTCTTGCTCTCCTATTTCTCCTTATGCAACTTTGCCCTCAAATATGTTGTAATACTTGTGCAAAACATGCAAATGGTAAGTAGAAAGTTGGAGACAAAATGGATGTTAAGTTGAAAATGGAGGAAGGTTTCTTTTATAGACAACCATTCGAATGGACAATCCAGATTAATCCTCTAGAAGGATTCCAAGATCAACAGATGAGAATGGATGAGAGGGAGGTTACGAAATAGATGGCTAAGATCGAGTTTCCAAAAAGATGCCAAGATCAATGGTCCAAAATTGATGCACTGAGAATATGCCATTCTTGGAGGAATCATGACAGGTATGACATCGACGACTATGATGGCTGATGGCTATGACAACAATGAAGGCTATGGAAAGGGTTAATGTTAGGGCATCTTTGACTAGAGGAGGTGCATAAATAATTTATTTTAAATTATTTATTCGAAAATGGAGGAAAATGGAGGAAAATGGAAGAAAATGGAGGAAAGGGACAAGTGGAAAATAAATAATTTATTCAAATTATTTATTTGGAGAAAATGAAAAAGGAACATTTAATTAGATTAATCAATTTACTTAAATGGGAAGATGGAAATTAGAGAGGAATTAAATAATTTCAACAATTATTTAATCATAGAAGAATAAAAGGTCAAATAATAATAATAATTATCTAACTATAGATGAAGGAAAAATAATTAAATAAATAATGATTTATTTAATTATTGAAGAAAGGGGTATATTAGTGACACAATTAAATAATTTTAATTGGTTAGGATTAGAATAAAAATGAGAAAGGTGAATTAATTAAATATTTAAGAATTATATAATTAATAGAGGAATATGATCGAACATAATTGAATAATTAAAATTATTCAATTATTGAAGAATGATGACCAAGAAAAATGACGCTCATAGACTTAGGACATTTTTCAGTGTCTACACTTGGTATTGTAATAGTTAGTTAATTCACTTAAGGATTATAAAAAGGTATCGAATTATATTTGTTATGATCTTTATAATATAATATGTGGGTTAACCTTGTTCAATATTGGATTACTAAGTAGAATTTGTTATCAATGTTCATAGTTACATAAAGTAATGTGTTCATTTAATTGTAAAGCCTAATGTGTGGTTGAAATTAAGTGTAGCAAGTGCAGTTTAAAAAGAAATCAAACACACCCATAAGAGATTATATCAAAACAAAAGATCAAATAAAAGGAGTGCAAACTCAGTCTTCTGTCCTTGATGTTGTCCTATTGTCCTCTATCTCCAGTGTTTTTGTTGATTCTAGCTTGCTCTCAGATCATGTGCTAGGCTCAACAAATAGTCTTCCTAGAGAATGAGATTAAAGATGAATGCATGCTATGCTAAGATATGATTAATATGCTTAAACTAAACATGATTGCTAGAATGTAAAATTATGAAATTATGAATACTAAAGCTGATAATAATAATGCTAAAATGTTAATTGCCTATTTCTAATGCATGTGTATGTGTGTGTAACCAATGCTTGGATTCACAGGGGTATTTATAGAGTTTTCGAAAAAGCTTCTGATTGGCTGATGTGATCAACTGTTGAAATCAAGCTTGTCAAGATGAATGGTGAGAGATTCTAGAAGTTGAGAAAAATATGGAAGGTTGAGAGATTCATTTGAATTTAAAGATTCAAATTATGGAATAATATGATAATTAATTTGAAACAAACTATAAAATTGGCTTCAATTTAATTAAGAGGAAGATGGAAGATGGTAATAATTAAGTAAACTTATTTATTTAATTAAGGTAGAAGAATTATAAAAGTGAACAATATAAATAAATAATCAAATTTATTTATATGTAGATGACTTTAGAAGATTAATTAAATAATTCATATTTAATTAATTAACAAGTTTGATTGATAATATATTGGATTTGAAGTTTCTAGGTGTGATGGTGTCGCCAAGCTTGTTCACGAGTTACGGGCATCCACGCCTCTAGCCTTCTCCGTTCTTTTGGCTCGCTGGGGGGGGAGGGTTGCTTCTGTATGCCGGGGCATCTTTTCTATGCATTTTGGCAGGTGGATTTGGGGGGCGTTCGGTGGCTGGGGGTCTCTATTTGCCCTCGGCCGACCTCCATTCCTTTCTCTGGCGTTTGGTGCATGTGGCTAGGCATTTGGTCATGGGTGGGGCTTGTGGGGTTTCATTCTCCTGGATTGGGTGTGCTTGGGTTGGGTTGGGTGGCATTTTTTGCTTGGTGAAGGTGGGGTTTGGTGTGGGGTGGGGTGCTTTGTCTGGGTGCTGGAGCTGGTTGGGTGTGGTGTTTCGGTAGGTGGTCTGGGGTGTGCTTTCAGCTGAGGGGTGTGGGTTTGGGTGGTGCTTCTTTTTTCCTCGATGGAGTTTGGGGAGCCTTTGGGGGAAGGACCTAAGTTGGACTTCCATTCCACTCTTGGCTCGAAACCCTTTCCTTCGGGGTCTCGTCTTCATGATAATATTTTATTTTCTCAGAATTTGGAGAAGAATGATGTAGGTTCGGCAGGAGGATTTCATGTTCCAAAGATTAACGGCTGCCTTGAAAGGTGTAAAGAGAGGCTAAATGTTGTGATCCCAATGGAGATGCTCGCTGAGGATATTGAGTACTACTCACGACATTCGTTGTACTACAAATTTTTGGGTTTGAAAATTTCATTGCAATTTTTGGAGACCTGGGCCCGGAGGACTTGGATGCCAGTAGGAGAGATGGAGATTTGGCTCCTAGCTAATAACTATTTCATGGTCGCGTTTGATTGCATGGCGGATAGGATCAAGGTTTTTGAAGGAGGCCCTTATTTTTACAACCAGGTGGGCTTGTTTATCAAGCCATGGCATGCAGGATTCAATCCGGCCAAGGAGATTCCTAGTCGGGTTCCAGTTTGGGTTAGACTGTCGAGGCTACCGGTTGAATGTTGGCGGGAAGATGTTCTGCATTTACTAGCCTCAATGCTTGATAAACCTGTTGGCTTGTCGCAGCAGACGCAGTTCAAAAAGGTAATGACATTTGCTCGATTCTATGTGGAAATTGATTTAAGTAAACCTTTGCCAGATTCTCTAGAAGTGTGCGCAGGTTCTTTCTCATGGGTTCAACAGCTTGATTATGAGACATTACCCTTTAGATGTCGGTTGTGTCATGAGTATGGCCACTTATTGCGTAGATGCCCAAGGGCCAAGCCTTTAGAGACTAATTCTTCATAGCCTCTTAGGATTCCTTCAGGGTTGGATAAGGGTAAGGGTCCTATTCTGAGTGGAGGTGCCAGGGAGGATGGCTTTCTTCCTGTCAATGCTCAGAATAGGAATAAGGGGCATAAAAGGTCTTTGAAGGAGCGGCAGGATGAGGATTCTCTGAAAAAATTTGAGGTGTTGGAGGGTCTTAGCCAGTAGGAAGTGAATCCTGGTTTGGTTGATTTGGATTAGGGCAGTTTGGGTTTTGAGCAGCATGGGCAGCTAGTGGAGCTGGAGTAGGAAAACCATCAGGTGGTGGTGGGTTTAGAGGTTCAGGGTGCTGAGCTGGAGGGGAATGGTTTTGGTCAAGGGGGAATTAGCCCCGTGGCCTCCCTTGTTACTCAGGGGGTTGAAACCCGGCAGTCGAGATCAGACTTAAAGTTGGAGGCTCAAAAAGAATCAGGTAGTGTGGTGGTGAAAGACAGTGAGGCTATGTCTCTCCCTGAGTAGAGATCTGGGTCGGTGGGGGGGGAAAGTAGTAAGTCGTCTCCTCATTTAGGCATCTTACAAAAAGATCTTAAGAAAGGAGGGGTAGAGAAAGGATCTAAGCTGGGAAGGAAGAAGGACTTGGAAAAGATTAAGATGATAGGGGAAAATTTGGTGGAATCAGGGTCAGTTAAGACTCTGGATTCTCATTTCTCAAGCCCTTTGAAATGATTGTTCTATCCTGGAATGTTAGGGGCCTGAACAGTGGCCCTAGACAAAAAGTTGTTCAAAATTTGATTAGATGTCAGTCTCCTAATATTCTTTTTTTACAGGAGACCAAGCTTACTATGGATGGCATGATGGGTATTGCGCCCAAGCTTTGGATGAGTGGTGATTGCCAGTGTATTGGTGCTCAGGGTTCCTCGAGTGGGGTGGCTTGCTTATGGAACCCCCGGAAGATTTTCCCCTTGTGGTGGGTTTCCTTCAAGTCCTCTATCTCTATGGCAACCTCTTGTTATGAATCTGGGGAAGTGGCTCTTTTTTCTAACATTTATGTGCCTATGGATTTGTAGGGCAAGCAGCTTTTGTGGTATGATATTCGGTATGTTCGAAGTATGAACCCTTACTTGTCGTGGATTATCGGGGGTGATTTCAATTCTATCACTAAGATTGTTGAGAAGCGGGGTGGTACCATGAGGTTGGAGGCTTCTGCTTTCATTTTTTAGGACAATATTTCTTCTTTGAATCTTATTGATATCAAGCCCGGTAATGGACTCTTTACTTCGAACAATCGACACTCGGGTGAAAATTGCATCGCTGAGCGGTTGGATCGGTTTATGGTTTCTTGCTTTTGGGTGGGTGATAGGTGGGTTACTAGCTCGAAGATTTTGGACTGGAGGAATTCGGACCATTGGCCCATCAAGCTTACTATCAGCGGGATTGGGCGGCCCCACAAGCCCTCTTTCAAATTCTAGCTCATGTGGTTGCGGGATCCAGAACTCCATGATTATGTTGCTCAGTGGTGGCGGGAGGGAAGACCATCTTTCGGTATGGCAATGTATGTTTTTACTAAGCTTCTTCAATTTGTTAAGTATAAGCTCAAGCGTTGGAATAAGCAATGTTTTGGGAATATTTTTAAGGCCAAGTCTAAAGCACAAGATAAGCTAGATGGTATTACGAGGTCGATGAGGGAGAATGGGGTGTCTGAGACTTTGTTACAGGAGGAATCTAGGGCTTTGAAAGCTTTAGAGGAATGGAAATTGCGGGAGGAGATCTTTTGGAAACAAAAATCCCGGATTGAATGGCTTCAGGAGGGGGATAAATTTTTTGCTTTCTTCTTTAATTATGTGAAGTCGCAGAGGCATGGTAATTCTATTCCTGTTTTGATTACAGATAGGGGAGAGCACCTGAATTCTTTTCAGAGTATCGTTGATGAAGCTATCCATTACTTTTCTTCTCTCTTTAGAGAGGATTTGCAGGGGAACTTGGTGGGGGAGGCACAGGTCCTCTCTTGCGTTCCCCATTTGGTGTCTCGGGAGATGAGAGAGGATCTTATGGGGGAGATCACCCTTGAAGAATTAGAGGGGACGATGTTTCAGATGAAGAAAGGAAAAGACCTTGGCCCTGATGGTTTCCCGATTGAATTCTTCCAAGAGTTTTGGGAGATCATCAAGTTGGATTTATTAGAGGTTGTCAAGGAATCACAGTGGAATAAGCAAATGTTAAAGGCTTTGAATTCCACTTTTTTGGCACTTATTCCAAAGTGTGATGGTGCAGATAGGTTGAGCCGTTTCTAACCTATATCCTTGTGCAATGTGGTGTATAAAATTATTTCGAAGCTAATTGCTAATAGGTTGAAGAAGTGGCTGCCGGTTCTCATCTCTGAGAAGCAAAGTGGTTTTGTGGAGGGCAGGCAGTTTCTAGATGGTATTGTTTTGGCTACTAAGACCATCCACTCTATGGCTAAATCTAGAGATAAGGCTATGTTTATCAAACTGGATATGGCAAAGGCATATGACAAATTTCGCTGGTCTTTTCTTTAGAAGATCCTGGCTACTTTTGGTTTTGGAGATGACTGGATTCAATGGGTCATGAGCTGCATCACGTCTGTGTCCTTTTCTGTGATAACTAATGGGGAGCACTCAGGGTTTTTTGAGGCCTCTCGTGGGATAAGGAAAGGTGATCCTCTTTCCCCTTACCTTTTTATTTTTCTTGTGGAAGGATTGGGGCGTCTTCTCAGGCGACAAGTGGAGTTGGGGCTTATTCAGGGGTGGCGGTGGGGTGAGGATTTACCTCCTTTGTCCCACTTGCAGTTTGTGGATGATACTGCTTTGATGGGGGCAGATACTATTAGGGAGGCTACTAATATTCACAGGGTGTTGGATTTGTATCTTGAGGCTTCAGGGCAATCAATCAATGAAGATAAGTCTTCTATTTATTTCTTTAATAACTCGATCCCTATTCAGAGGCGAATTGTTCAAATTCTTCAATTTCAGATTGGGACTCTTCCTCTATCTTACCTGGGGGTCCCGGTCACGGTGGGCAGACTTTCGAGGGAGTCATGGCAGCCTATTCTGGATAAATTTTGTTTGAAGGTTACTCATTGGACCAATTGTTGGTTGTCCTTTGCTGGGCAGGTTCAGTTGCTGAAGTCTGTGGTCTAGGTTCTCCCTATTTACCGGTGTATGCTTCAGGTGGCTCCGATGGGTTTTATTACGGAGTTGGATTCTTTGGCAAGATAATTTTTATGGGCTAGTAGTGTGATGTCTTCCAAGTGGAGTTTGGTCAAGTGGGATACTGTTTTTTGTCCTAAGCAGCTTGGGGGTTTGGGGTTGAGGCAATCCTCTTTGATAGGGACAGCGTTGGTAGCAAAGCTTTATTAGAGATGGTGCATGGAAAAGGATAGGATTTGGGCTCAGATTCTTGCCTATAAGTACTTTCAAGGTATTCCCGGGGAAGAAATTCCTCACTATCCCTTGTTGGCTAAGGGCTCAGCTATTTGGGCTACCCTCAAGAAGGGAGCTGCGCTTGTCAAGGATGGCTTGTTTTGGATTTTCCAGAGGGGGACGAAGGTTCAATTCTGGTATGATTCTTGGGATGGGCACCCTCCCATCCTCTCTCAGTTCCTAGAATTTTTGGCTTTGAGTAGGAGGTTCGAGGATGATGGCTGGTCGAGGGTTAGTGATTTTAAGGTGCTTTCTTTTCAGGATCAACTTGTGAGTGCTAGGTGGTTTACTCCTGAGGAGTGGCCGATTATGGGTATGGAGGAGGATTGTAGGTTTCTGCATAGTATTCTCTTGGGCAGACAGTGTAATCCTTTAAGGGACAGGGATATCCTTGCTTGGTCTCCTAATCCAAAGGGGTACTACACGGTTGCGTCTGGATATCGGAGGTTATTATCTCAGAGGTTTGAGGCCCGGAGGAAGTTTCTTGGTGGAAGAAGGTTTGGAATAATTTTTCTTGGCCGAAGTGTAACTATTTTGCTTGGATCTTGGCTTGGAACAAATGTCTGACTTGGGACAAGATTCAGTTGCGTGGATTTCAGGGCCCGTCTATGTGTGTGATGTGTGGGAAAGGGGAGGAGGATTCTTCGCACCTTTTCTTTAGGTGTCCTTTCTCCTTGCAGCTCTGGCATTTTTGGTGGAGTGTTTGGAGCAATCCCTGTGTCCATGCTTCCCCCTTAGTTGAGTTCTGGTCTAGCTTGGGCAAGCCTCCCTCGAGGGAATCCTTTTTGCAGGATGCGTGGCTAGCAGGCCCAATTTTTTTGTTATGGCAGATTTGGCTTGAAAGGAATAGGAGGATTTTCCGTGGAGAATTGTTGTAGGTTCAACAAGTGTGGTTCAGAATTCTTGGGATGATTCAGGAGACTATCCAAGCCAAAGGGGATGTGGAGCTGCCATTGGAGAAGAAAGATGTTGAGGTGGTGGTCCGACTGGGTATCCAAGGGTTTCCCCCTTCGGCGAATCGAGGTTAGAAAGGTGGTTGAGTGAGGCAGCGGGTCCAACAGTAGGGGTCCTGGGTGCCTCCCCCTATGGGAACCTTGAAGGTTAATACTGATGGTTCCTCTAGGGGCAATCCTGGCCCAGCTGGAGTTGGAGGGGTTGGTAGGGATTCTTTTGGATCTGTGGTGTTCCTATTTTCCATGCATATGGGGACACAAACTATCAATTTTATGGAAGGCTGGGCGATTCTTTATGCCTTGAGGAAGGCCTATGAGCTGGGATGGCATAGGGTTATTTGTGAATCTGATTCTTAGGTTCTGATTAACTTACTCAATCAGGGGAGGAGGTTGGATGTGAATTGGCAGTTGGCTGTTCTAGTTCAACAGATCTTGCAGATTGGTATTCTCATGGAGAGGGTGTCTTTTGTCCATATTCCACGCGAATGGAATAGGACGACTGACTATTTTGCTAAGTGGGCTTCAGAGAGGCTTGTGGACTAGAAGATTGATGATTGGGCTCAGATTCCTTCGGAGCTTAGCTCAGATTTGGAGAGGGTTCTAACTGAGGATACTAGGGGTGCTGAATGATTTAGCTCTTGATTTTGTTGGTGCTTTCTGTTCTTTCTGGGATTTTTCCATTGGCTTGATTGTATTTTTGGTACCTGTTATTCAATAAAAAAATTACCCCCTTTTTATTAAAAATAAAAATAAAAATAAAAAATTAACAAGTTTGATTAACCATGACCATTTTTAGATGTATACATTTTCCCCTCTTTGAAGTGATGTGTGAAACACATTTCTTCAAAGAAAATATTCCTACCTTTGCCGCGTTTGATTTTTCCCCTGGTTGGAATTTTTTTAACTAATATGTCCCTAATTTGAACTTGATATGTTTTCACGGCTTATATTGATGATGCCCCCTCGGGAGGTAAGTCACTGATGATGAGAAAGATGTTGAGTTGATGATGAAAGTTCGATGATGAGAGGGATGCAGTGATTTAGCTCCTGATAATTGATTAAAAGATGCCCCAGTTTGAAAAATAAGGTCAGAGTTTGAGAAAAGGAGAAAAAATAAAAATAAAATGCCACAATAACCCACCTTGTTTGACCTTTAAAAGGTAAAAAGGGTAAAAAGGGAAAGCCATTTTCACCTTTGAATTTAGTGATTTTGTGCTCTGACATTGACTTTGGCGAGATGGATATTCTGTACCATCGACATAGATTCAAGCAGGCCCGCCGATACCAGAGACTAGCCGTGTATGGACCACCGGTGAGTCAATTCAACCCTCTTTGTGTTGAAGATTTGTGATTTTAATTGAATTTTGATGCATTTTAGCATGGATTTAGAGTTGAACATCCCATTTTAGTGCATAGAGTAGGAGTTTTAGCACTTTCAAAGTTTCTTTTAGCGCATCTGGGGTGTAGAATAATGCTTTGAGGAAATAGGCAGTTTAGTGCATATAGGAAATAGAATAGCGCATATAGGGTTTCAGTGCATTTGGTGGATGAAATGACACATATGCTTAGGGGTTTAGTGCATCCAGGGAAGTAGTGCATAGAGGAAATGAATTAGTGCTTTGAGGACACAGAATGGTGCATAGGGGGTTTTAGCGCATCAAGGTCGTAGATTAGTGCATCTAGGAAATTTAGGCAGAATGTATTGTTTGATGAAAATGATGATGTATATTGCTTCTTTGGTCAATAGATAGATAAATTTTCTTGTCATCATTCTAATATGGATAGAAATGATAGAAAATATGATGATGAATTGATAACTTTGCTTCCCGAAAATAGAAAACAAAGAGTAGATAGTTGATAACTTTGTTTCCCTTGAATGAAAAACAAAGAGTAGAATGATTGATGGATTTTCTGATAAATTTGCTTTTAAAAAACAAAGAGTAGATGCTTGATATGACTTTTGATAAATAGTAGATGATGTATTTGAAAACATATTTGCATTCATGACTGAAGTACAAATAGGAAGATGATTTGATTGTTGATACATTTTCTCTCTTGAAAAAGAAAAAAATAGTAAATGATGATAGAGTAGATTGATTTGATATTCAAATAGATTGATTTAGCATTGATTTCATGATATGAGTCACTTAGATAGAACCCTTGATATGGTTCACTTGGTATGAGTCACTGATATGGGTCATTGATATGGGTCATTGATATGGTCATTGATATGAGTCACTGATATGGGTCACTTGATATGTGTCACTGATATGGTTTACTGATATGTTTTACTGATATAGTGCACTCATATGGGTCACTGATAGATAGATATGAGTCTAATTGATTGTCCTTGTGATGACCAAAAATAGGAGGTTTTCAAAAACCTCCAAATCAGAGAGCGCTTCCCTATAGGTTGGGATTGGATACGAGATCTGACACCGACAGATGTATAGTTGATAGTGGGATGTGGGTTGGAACCGTTATTGTCTATGCCACCAATTAGGGTCAATAGGGGATTGTCAACCACACTAGCAAAGAGGTGGCATTCAGAGCATAACACCTTTCATTTGCAGATGGGTGAGATGACCGTGACCCCTGAGGACGTATACAGGATTTTGGGGATTCTAGTGGTAGGTGCTCTTGTGGTTTATGACCACAAGGAGCTAGGTGGGACAGATGCACTCAGGAGGGTGTTTGGGGATGCTCAGATAGCAGGGTACTGGGTGCCATGGGAAGATTTGATGGGATATCGGGCCTTACCTACAATTTTGAGTGCATTTATTAGAGGCTTCTTTTGTTCGGACTACCGGTGAAAGGGATTATCAATTGGGTGGGGGAGAATTCGTGAGCTGATGATAGGTCAACAATGAAGATATGCCTGGTGGAGCTGCATGTTATCTCATTTATATCATGACTTGCATCAGGTAGTATATAGAGGATCATCCAGTTTGTCTTGTGGTGTTACCCTACTCTAGATCTGGGCATGAGAGCATATTGCTATTATGAGACCACTTTGTCCTAGAGCTAGGCCACCGGGAAAGCCATATGTATATGCATATTCTAGTGCACTTGTCCAGCCCAAGCTGGGCAAGTTGGAGTACTGGCGACGATTCTTGATGATATAGATTTAGTGATATGGAGGCCATACACGGATTGTGATGCGTGGGATATTGATCACTTGGAGATGCCATTTGTATGTATTCCCCAGTATCTGATAAGTCAGACCCCGTTCATTATAGAGATATTTTTGGCATTATGAGTGCAGAGACAATATGGCTATATGTAGGGGATTCCTCAGGACATTGCACACTATGGACGGCACAAGGATGATACTGGATGGGGGCCATGCATTTCATATCAGGTGGCGTATATAGAGTATACCAGTTTATAGCCTGAGGCATGGGTTTACAGGCCAGATATTACTAATGTAGGGATGTCAGATGAGTACTCTGCTTATCTCCACACACACCCATTCCCTCGTTTTACATGTCTAGATGAGTCGATGCCCATTTTGATGGCACATCAGCCAGGGGGTAGGAGACAGGAGGATGTGGCAGGGGGAGAGTAGGCGGTGGGTGGAGGGGATGAGGAGGAAGATAGTGGAGAGGAGGAGAGTGGAGATGAGGAGAGTGGAGATGAGGAGAGCTCAGATGATGGTGGTGGGGATGATGACGAAGATGGCGGAGGGGATGAGCAGAGGCCAGTGAGGCAGAGGAAAAATATCTTGGACATTGCTCAGATCATGCAGAGGTCGAGGATTGGTATTGGATGGTGGACAATGATCAGGGTCTCTTCTACAGTGACTAGCGAGGTGCTGAGAGAAAATAACTGCTGTAGGCCAGTCCCTGAGATGTGGGAAATGGAAGCCTGATTTTGAAGCGTTAAACTTAGGCTCAAAGTTTAGTGAATGCAGGTTATAGGCCTGAGACATAGACATCCTCCTTTACTGGACCCATGGGTAGCTAGTTGACATGAAGAGATTCCTTTAGGCAGAGGCGGTAGAGGTAGAGGAGTGAGAAACTGCTCTCAAAGACTCATGCAGGAATTGTTGAAGTGCATCTTTGAGAGGAGCCGTGGGAGATTCAAGATTGCCGAGGGAAGAATTTGAGCATTATCAGTTGAATCTCTGTTGATGTTACTACTGTGCTTCGGACAAAATATAATATCCTATCTCTCTTGAAAGGTAAATCTCTATTAGCAAGCCTCAAGAGATAACCCCAAGGTCTCTAATGTCAGGTCTTGATATTACATAAACAACTCAGTGATAAATGTGAAAATGCTGGTAATCACAAGGGGACCTTACAAATGAACAATGCTAGAAGCGTACTTTCATTAGATGCAACAATATGGTGATGCTTTTAATCCTAAAACTAACCCAGATTCAAAGAAAATATCAAAAAAGAAAGGGTTGAAAGAGATTTTATTCTAAACTAACTCCTAAGATCAATCGCAATAATGATGAATGTTGCAAATGAACAGATCTCCAATAAAACCAATCTCTGTTTGATCAAGGACAAACCTACAACTCCACAGAAATGGTGCAATCTTCTAAGGAAATTGAAGATTTTCAGACTTTGAATATTCATTCACATACCCAATAACTGGTGCAATGTAAACAAGCATCCACAGTTGAACTTAGCACAAAATAAGGCCGAGACTAACTTTACACAGCAAATTACAATCAACAAATTGCTAAAAGTATGGAACGAAGGTCGATCAACGTCATTAACATTTTACCATTATTGCAAAAGAACTGAAATCTAACATCTAACATTGAGAATTGAGAACAAGAAACCATAAACTCTCAAAGTGTAACACAAACCTTGCCAAATCAACAATCCAATTGCATTAACTTCTCCAACATTACATAACAATTTCCAATCTCTCCTCTCTCCTACAACTACTATCTTGCATAATCTAACTTCTAACTTAGCCAATTCTGGCTTCTAATTAGCTCTTCTAACCTAGTCTCACCCCCTTACAAATGAGAAGGCACTGGCCTTTTATAGAAAATTACATCTTGAATCAAAGGCCAGGATTAAATCAATCCAATGGCACAAATTACACCTCTAGAAGCATCCAACAGTTACATTTAATTTGGGAGCTCATGGTACATCATCATCCAATTGCATAAAAACAGTTACATCATGGAACAATGAGAAAACAATATTATGTCAACCTGTCATTAATGAAAATTCTAATTGGGTGATGAAATCAGCTTCACATGTCTTTCAGAAACTTCTTCCAGCTGTAGACAGTTTGGGCACGAATTCATATGTAGGCCCCACTTTTAAAATTTGAATTGAACTCTTCCATATTTCCCTTTTGGCACGAATCCATATGCAAGTTCCTCTTTTAATATTTATTTAATCTTGAAAAACATATATCATCATTAGTAGCTCACATGTTTAAAATCCAATCCAAATTAAACTTGAATAAAATTTTGGCCTTTTTTAGAAAAACTTACATTTTTTAATGGGAACTTTCCATTTTCACATAATTTTTCCATTTTGAAATTTTTATTTTCCCATTTTCTATCCATCTCAAAGGTTTGCATTTTAGGAAACATTTTAAAATTTCAGGAAAATTTTTCCATTTTTGGAAAAAAAAGGCCATTTGGATTTTTCTTTTCATTAAAATTTTCCAGTTTAAGGAATTTTGAGATTTTGAGGTCTCCGGGATTTTGAGAGTCAAAGAATTTTGGAAAATCACAGAGAGCGGATTTTCCCAGATTTCTAGAGAATTGAGAATCCCTAAACTCTGCAACTTTTTTTTCTAGAGAAGGAATTTTCCAAAAGAAGTTTAAAACAACCCTACCCCTATTTTCGTCCATATATCCACACTTGTTTAAAAGATTTACATATAACATTTAAAATTCACTTCAAAATCCCCATTTTCAAATTCCAACACTTGCAAATTTCCCCTAGAGCCTCAAAATATTGTCCTCATCAAACCCAATCCAGACTTAATCCCAAAATAACCTCCCAAGAAGAGAAAAACCAAACTTTGACCAAGTCAAGACGTAGAGATGCAAAACAAAAAAGAGGGTCCCCGCCTCCAGTGGGGCGTGTGTGCAAAAATTGCACAACAGATACAAGGAGTTGTGCCCTCCCGACCGCAGCGAGCCTTACCCTCGATCCCATAGTAGATCTAGGAGCAGATCATGAACTACGACACACAACAGAGGGGTCATAGGGCCTCGACAGGATCCCAACACAGGTGGTAGTGGTAGGCCACCATCCTCTAGACCAGCTCCATCAGGGGGCTCTACTAGTCAGCCATGAGATGTGATTTGTATTGATGTAGTATAATTGATGTACTTCACACATGTATATCATTTTTTGAGCATGTAAATTGTTTTTGATCATATCTCATGTATCTCTCTATACTTTTCAGTTTCATTGGACATTGGATATTTGTATGTATTTTTGATGAGCGATGATATGCAGCGGCGATGAGTTTTGATGATGTGCATGTTTGATGTGATGATGATATGGATATGCATTTGTTTGTATATGTTATGAGATGGATTTGTGATGCCTTTGATAATTTAATGTCTAACTTGTGATGCAAGATGATTCATGGTATGCTTAGGATGACAATTTGTGATGTGTACTAATGATGTCATGCAGGTGGATAACTTAGGATGTTGATTATGAAAATATGCAATGGGATATATGATATGTTTATGAAAAATGATGTGAAAAAGTAATTTATGCATGGAATTTTTGTTTTTTGGATTTTTCAAATGCAATGAATAAGATGATGTGATGGAAAATGGGTGATGTGTTTATGAAAATGTATCATGAATGTGTAGTATGTATATGAATTAAGAAAATATTTGAAATGATATGTGAAATGGGTCAAATTTTATGTGAAAAATGACATGATACATAAATGATATGAAAATGATAGATGATTAAAGATATGATATGAATGTAATGTGACAAATGATAAATAATGGGATGAAATGAACATGATTAATAATAATGAGATGTATGATAAGATGATAAATGATATGTAATGTAATGAAATGATATGAAATGATAAGTGAAATGAAATAAAACATAAAATATTAACCTAAAATAAAATATAGAAATAAATAATAAAGATGTCATCAAATTGCTCTATGTAGAATAGAAAAAATAAATGGATAAATAATAAATAGATAAAGATAGTAAATAAATAAAGTAATCTCATATGGATATCTGAATATAAATAATCAAGATCTAATAATCTTAATAAATAAAATAATCTAAAATGAGAATGATCAATGGTATGCAATGAAATTATATGATATGAAAAAAAATTATAAATGACCTGATAATGCATAATGATGGATAAATAAATGATAAAAGATCGAAATGATATGAGAATGAATGATAAACTATATGATATATACATGACCTAGAGGAAATGATAATGATTAATGAAATGATGATAAAGATGAAAGATGATAATGACACAAATGTCCAGATGTCCTCCACAAATAGTCCAAAGAGACATGACAACCGTTGATGTTTTTGTTTAGCCTTTCAAAACTCTAATGTAAATCTAGTATGCAGATATGTACAATGATCTAAATGAAATGCAACTAAATGAAACCAACCATTTGTTGAGCCCTTTGTTAACTTTCTTGAATCATCATAGAGCGTTTTAAAATGTTGGAAGTATGTACAAGCATCAGAGGGGAAATTAACACCAATGATGACCTGAGGACAACTTTCATGATTTTTGATATAGCAAGTGAACACAAGCATCAAGGTATAATTGAACCAAGATGACCTGAGCATTTCTTGCATAAACAAACAAAGATTAACCACCTTTTGATGCAAATTTGGAATTGTCATCAATGATTATTTTAGAAATCATGTCTCACAATATATTTGCAATAGATTGATAGTTAACCTCAAGACAATAGACAGAAAAATAATTTTCTTTCCTCGCCACTCTAGTTCAATACATCATCAAGTGTGCTCTAGAGGGATGATATCGAAAGTCAAACAACCATTTGTTCAAAATATAATACTGATATTCCAAACATTTATTCAGATTGTAGATCATCCAGATATGTGTTATGATATGTTACTAGTTGAAAACTGTTATGATATGGATCAATGATTGGATAGTTGTTCATGTGATTTGATTGTTTGTTCGCATGATTGGGTTTGTCATTGTCTAGCTGTTTTGGTAGAACCTAAAAATTGATTGCCCCCAGTATGTCAACATTTGCCCCTAGGATTGACACAACTTGCTAAAATGAATATGTGCAACGATCAAGCCATGGTAAGACGTTATCGCTCTAGGAAAATGATGACCGTATGATGCTGTTATGGCCTTAAGATGATGGTGAAAAGATGCATGAAATGAAGGCTGAGAAGCTAAGTGCAGAACATGAACTAATAGATGGAGAGCTACAAATAGCGTTTGTCAAGCCAAATTTTCAACTGCTTTTATTTGCATTTTCTGACATTTCATTGGTTTTTATTTTTGCATTTTCTGTCAATTAGACCGCTTCATTTCCAAGTTTCTCACCCCAAGGATGATTTTTGATTTTTAGTATTTTTTTAATTTTTCCATTATTTTGTGTTTTTTCAGCATCTTTTCTTAATTTTTGGATTTCTTCAAGACCTTTTCAATTTTTGAAGCTCTTCAATTTTCTATTTTTTGTGGGTTTTTTCAGGACTTTTACGGATGATGATAATTGATTTAGACATAATATTTCTTCAGGTGCATGCTATTGATGGGTTTGTCAAATAGGTCCCCTTCTGGCATTGACAACTTGTATGCTCTTGAACCGTATAATGCTATGACCACATATAGACCCAACCAATTTGGTTCAAACTTTCATTTCTTCTCTCTGTCTTGCTGATTTTGTGGGTTTTCCTTCAAAACAAGATCACCGACCTGAAAGGTACATGGATTGGCTCTATGATTATAGCTGTGAGACATCATCTGTTGATATGCTTTCAAATGATCAGTTGCTCGTTGTCTTTTCTCATCAAGGAGTTCCAGCTCTTGCAGTCGGCAAACTTTGTATTCATAATTTGTTGTGAGACCCTTCAATGATACCCTAAGTGATGAAATCTCAACCTCCAGAGGTAATATGGCTTCTGCTCCATAGACAAGAGCATATAGTGTTGCTCATGTTGGTGTTCGGATGCTAGTTCTGTAGGCCCATAATGTGGGATTGAGTTGAACGTGCCAATATTTCCCTCCATCATTCACAATCTTCTTCAAAATTTTCAATATAGTATTATTTGAGGCCTCTGCTTGGCCATTCCCTTGTGGATAGTAAGGTGTTGAATATCTATGTTGGATATGGAATCTCTCAAAAAGTTTGTCAACATCCCGATTCTTGAAAGGTCGTCCATTATCTGTGATGATGGAGTTGGGAATGCCATACTGACAAATGATATAGTTGAGTATGAATGATGAGATTTGTTTGCCGGTAACCTTAGTGAGAGGTACTTCCTCAAACCAGTTGGTAAAATGCTCTGTCACTGTGATGATGAAATTGTGTCCATTCGATGATGAAGGATGAATCTTTCCAACTAGATCTAACCCCCATTGAGAGAATGGACAGGTTGGTGTGAATGGTTGAAGTTCTTGTGTAGGAGCATGAATGAGATTCCCATGAATCTGAAAGTTTGAGCACTTCTTCACAAAAGTGAATGATTCTCTTTCCATTGTAGGCCAGTAGTAACCCATTCTAATCAATTTCTTGGATAAGGTCAATCCACCTAAATGAGTACCACAAATGCCACCATAAACTTCTTGTAAAGCCTTGTTAGATTCATCATGTTCAAGACATCGAAGTAAAGTACCATCAAGACCACGGCGATACAGGATGTTAGCGATAAGAGTATAGTGAGAGGATTGGCAGATAAAGTTGTGCTTTTGGTTATGGGATAAGTCAGGTGGTAAGATTTCATCTTTTAGGTAGGCATAAATTTTACCATACCAAGGTGAATCGGATCCTACTAAGTGGCAGATGATTTGGATTTCAGGTGTGTCATAGGCAGGTGTAAATGATTGTTCCACCAGAAATTCATAGTGAGCCTGATTTTCTGTGAGTTGCAACAATGATGCGATCGTGGCCATGGTGTCAATTGCTTTGTTATCAAGTCTTGGAATTTGTATGAACTTGATATCCATGAAGTACTTTTTGAAGTCATCAACCATTTTCTTGTATGCCAACAATTTGTCATCTTTGGTCTGCTAATCATCATTGATCCAATTAATGACTAATTGTGAGTCACCATAGACTTGTAGTTCATGGATCCTCCATCTAAATGCTATCTTGAGTCTAGTGATTAAAGTTTCTCATTCGGCCATGTCTTTGGTGGCAGCAGCTAGCCCATATTAATTCCAGGAATGGTATGTCCCTGAGGGGTATTTTCAGCAGTATGCCCTTCCTCTGTCTGGCTGCTGAAGCGAAAGAACCATAAGTATAATAACCATGGTTGTTTGGATTCTGTAGTGAAGACATCAACATCTAGAAATTTGGCATGCATGCGATGCTCTACTTGTAGTGGTGCTTCAGCTAGTTGATCATTGATAACTTGTCCTTTGATTGCTTTTCGATCAACATAATGGATGTCAAACTCACTCAAGATCATAACCCATTTTGCTAACCTTCCCATTAATGTAGCCTTGCTGAGCAGATACTTGAGTGGATCAATCTTTGTAACAAGATTGATTGTATGAGTTAACATGTAGTGCCGAAATTTTTGTGAGGCAAAGACTACTGCTAGACAAGCCTTCTCGATAAAAGTGTAGTTGAGTTCATGAATTGTTAGCATTCGGTTGATGTAATAAATTACACGTTGCTTTCCCCAGATGTCCCTCTGGTATAATTTCCAAAGATGTCTCTTTGTTGTGGCAATATAAAGATTTTAAAGGGTTTGTATTGATTTGTGATAATTAGAACTGTGGGTTCAGGGTACCATTTGACTATTGAGTGTCATTTCACACTTTTCATCCCATTTGAAAGGAACATTCTGATGTAATAGATGTGTGAAAGGTAAAATTTTATCTGCCAGTTGTGCGATGAACCTTCATATAGATTGAAGTCATCCCTGTAATGACCTCAACTCCGACTGATATTCCCTGGTAGGGGCATTTCCATGATTGTACCTTGGTAGATCTACTTCACCTTCTTTCACACTATGTATCCTTATTTTCAAATGTGACCTCGAAAACACATTTCTTAGGGTTGAGGAAAACTTTAAACTTTTCTAACCTTGGAAATATTTTGGATAACACTTCAAGATATCCTTCTCTTGTGTATGAATTTTCCAATATATCATCTACATAATCTTCCATGAATGTGTGTATCATGTCATGAAAAATTGTGGTCATAGCTCTTTGATATGTAGCCCCAGTGTTCTTTAGACTGAAAGGCATGATGTTCCAACAATAAGTCCCCATGGGTATGTGGAAAGCTTATTTTGTCCCTACTTTCAAGTGCAATTTGATTTGTTGTAAACTTAAAAACATCCACAGTGAATACATGGCATGGCTAGTCATTTATCAACCATGGTGTCGACATTTGAAAGTGGGAAGTTTCATCCTTTAGGAGATGCTTAATAAGATCTATGAACGAAAACACTCCATTTCCACTAGCTTTGGATAAGAATGTTAAGAGATCCATTTGCATAGTCGATTGACCTTAAATCCCAATCAAGGAATTTCAGCCTTCTTTTAACGTAGTAGTGCAACATAGGATTCATCTTTCTGGAAGCCTTTTGCTCTTCACAAGCTTAACCTCTAATGATGGACAAGTGATGCATTATGAGATTGGGATCAAGACCTAGCATGTCTGCATAAGACCAGGAAAAGTTGACCTAATTTTCTCTTAGGAACTTCATGAACTCTAACATTTCTTTGTCTATCTTTGATGTAGCTAACTATAGAATCCTTTGTTTTTTTGAAGTATCAATGTTGACCTCTTTGGTAGGCTCAATCAAGGTAGGTGATTGCTCATGATAGTACTTGGGGAGAGTGTCAGCATCCCATCATCCTGGTGTTTTAAAAAGTGTTTTCACCATCTCAGATATGCTCTTTGTTCGGATTCTTTTGTTTGACTAACATCGCTGACATGGTTTCACCACTAGATCTTTTTATTTCTTATTTTTGCATTAGAGATTTGACACTCTCCTGATTAAAGACTCTATGCTGAAAATTTCTAGTGGAACAATTATTTGTGTCATCTGCAGAAAGGAAGTTCACGATAGATTTTTCGCTTGGAAACATAGGTATATCAATAGGTTCAGATAGATCCCAGTCAATGAGATCAGGATGGATCAGAGGTAGCGGGTCATTAGGCTATGTGAAATCAGCCATGGTTATGGTCATAATGGAGTTGTCTATAGGATCTGAGGTATGAGGTAGATCAATGATGATACTGTTCTCACAATAGTCTTGTTCGTTTAAATCTGACTCAGTATCATTGGAATCATAGTCACCTTGTAGTTCAGATTCTTGCGGTTGGGACCCTAACCCTTCACCTTCGATTAGAGTTGGGGTGTACTTGTGTACCACATCAACCTTTTTGTCTCTCTAGAACTCATCATTGTAGATGGTGTCCCATTCATATTCACCAGAGTTTGTGTCAGAGTTATTATCCAAAAAATTATGAATTGTTGTCAAACATGCTTCTCTTGTATCAAAACCTTCTTGCAATGTGAGGAAAATATCATAGCCTAGTCCTATTTTATCAAACATAGCTTTTGTCAAACATGCTCTTTATTTTGAGTTAGTATCATAGCCTAGTCCTGTTTTATCTTTTGCAGCAAGTCCTGGAAGGTGAATAGGCTCAACTACTCCTTTTCTCTTTCCGATAGGACCATTACCGTCATAGCCCATCTTCTACATGATTGAATACCCTTTACCATATTGGTCAGTTGGTATTTTGACATTGAGGACTATTTCATCTTCATCTTTATAGAGCCAATTTAGAACTTCTCTATCCTCAAGATCTTCCATGGGGAATTTTTCTTTGATAAATCATCCATTAAATTTTGTACTTGGCTCTATTGGTGGTTGCGTTGATGTTGACGCTACTGATATCAATGTTGTGTGATAGAAGGTTGTTCATGTGACCAAGGTGATGTAGGTAGATTAGCAAGACATAGAGAGTACTCCCCTACTCCATTGTCCTTGAACCATAATTTCTTGTCAAAGCTTTTGGTTAACTAACTGATT
>VDFB02009094.1:0-25983 GCA_007258455.2 Sequoia sempervirens | reverse complement strand
CCCAGACTCGGTGAGTCTGGCGAGACTCTGGACTCTGTGAGTCTGCCCAGAAACTTGGCCGGGTCAGAGTCTGAGCCCCTCAGCCTTGGCAAGCTTGACTCGCCTTGGACTCGCTGAGTTTTGGCGAGTCTAGGCGAGACTCGTTACACTTGTTCTCCCAAATAGATGTAGTTGACTACGGCAAGACCTTTGCTCCATTGTGATATACTTCCATTAGGATAATTATATCACTTGCATCTTATTTTGATTGGGCTTTATATTAGATGGATGTAAAGACAACTTTTTTGAATGGAAAAATGAAGGAATAAGTGTATATCATTCACTGGCGATTTGAGATGCACAAGTGGGAGACCCATGCATATAGATTGAAGAAGGCCCTATACATGCTAAAGCAAGCACCGTGTGCTTGGTATTTAGAGATTGATGAATACTTGCTAAATTTAGGATTCACCAAGACTATTGTAGATCCTAATCTTTGCTATTTGTTTGATAAATATGATTCGTTAGTTTAGGTCTTGTATATTGATGATTTGATCCTTATAGGTAGCAGTGAGAAGCCAATAGCATGGTGCAAGGGGTAGTTGGTCTCTGAGTGTGATATGAAGGACATTAGCCTTATGTGCCATTTTTTGGATTCTGAGATGTGGTAGGTTATAGGTGATGTATTTCTTGTTCAAGGGAAGCACACAATGGAGATTCAAAAGAGATATTAGGTGATGGGTTGTAACTTGTAAGCTCATGTCTTTTCCTATGATTCCAAATCTGGAGTTGACTATGGATTTAGATTCAAATTTGGTGGATCCTTTAGTGTACAAGTAGTTGATAGGTTCCCTTATGTTTTTAGTGAATACTTGACTTGATATTTGCTTTGCAATGAATACATTGAGCTAGTTCATGGTTGAGTTGAGGCAAATTAACTGGATTGTTGCAAAGCATGTGCTTTGATACTTGAAGGGCACACTTTATTATGGCTTGAGGTGTGTTGCATGGCCTTGTGGATTCAAACTAGGTAGGTGATGCTAGTGCTAGGAAGAGCACTTCAGGTTTCTGTTTCAGCTTGGGTCAAGTATGATATCTTGGTTTAGCAAGAACTAGGCAATAGTGACATTGAGTTCAGTAGAGGTAAAGCACATGGAAGTGTTGTTTGCTAGTTGCAAGGACATTTGGCTTTACAAGCTAATAGAAAAAGTAACAATTAGATGTTGGAATTGACAATTGTATATAGCGATAATCAAAGTTGCATCAGACTCTTTGAGAATCTAGTATATCATTATTTCTTGAAGCATATAGGAATTTGATACCATTTGAGTTTTGGAATTTAGAAGGGAGCAATAGTACTTAAGTATGTTCCCCTAGATTTACAAGTTGCAGATATTTTGATGAAGCCCTTGGCTAAGGGGAAGTTTGAGATGTTGAGATAGAGACTTGGATTAGTAGAGAGTTCTTTCCTTGCAAAGAGGGAGTGTGAATTTTTATCTTGTTGCTTGGCTACTGTTTTCATAGTGATGGCATGATAGTGATAGTAGTAGATCTAGGCATATGCACAACAAAGAGATCAGCATGGAGAGGACATAATTATATAGGAGAATAAGGCCCAGCTATGTAGGGAGTCTTCTTTGAGATTAGCACCCATTTGAAACATGAGTGATTTGTGGATACTATTTGAAACTTGAGTGGATGTAACTTAGACTAGGTTAATTTATTAGTAAAACTAGTTTATTGTTTTGTCAAATTGCGTGGCACTCTAGTGAGTTGCAAGCTTAGCTTAGAGCTTTACTTAACATGTCATCTAGTTTCACTTACTTAGTTCATAGTGCACTTGTCTATTTAAAGGGCCAATGTTTTGATTTTAGTCATGATGCATATAGAGTCTCTTTTCTAAAATTTCATCCTAAACCATTATTGACTTTGTTCCTTCTCACATTATTCATAAGAGTGGGTGAGAAGCTTTAAACCTTGGTGAAAAGATTGGAAATGGTTACTGGATACACCATTTGACAATTATAGATTGTAAAAGGGATATGCTTGGCTTTCTCCACATTTGCATATGGTTTCAAAGTTTAATCATAGATGATTTCTTTGGTTTTCTTTGGGCACTTGGCAACACAAATATCAGACTTTGCTTTGTGTCTTCTTTACCAAAGTTTCCTTGTTTGTGCGAGGTTAACTCAGTTGGGTGTTGTCAATCTCATTGGACAATTGGAGACTCTCAAGCACCTTTTTTGGTTTTATCCCAGAGGTTAGGCTACTTGGAATTGGAACCATGATTTCTTTAAGTCTTTTTTAAGGCTTGAACCTTTTTCATGGCATATGATTCTTTTGGGAGATTGGCCCATAGTTACTACTAAGTTCACCTAGATTTGATACATTTTCGAGGTGGAATTTTTTTTTTAAAAATTTGGAAAGATAGAAACTCTGATTTATTTTCTAGTTGTTTTGTTGATATACACTTCTCTCTATGCCAAGGCTATGATTTTTGCTAATGTTATCTTGTGGATTTAGGTGTAAGCTAATAAAGTTGCACTTGAAGTGGCCACCTTCAAGTGCTTTTGGATCACTAGGGTAATCCACCATGTACAGCGGTCAAAGTTCCATTGACTACACCTTTTGGTAGGGGTCACTCCCCTCCTCATGGACATTGAAATTGAAATAGTCAAAATTCATGTGGTGCACATGATTCTTAGTAACATTCTTCTCAGCCCCTGCCAAGAAGAGCCAAGGATTGGTTTGCTTGTGGTTGGTCTCAGGTTTCAACTCTCCTGACTGCCTTCTACTGCTCTTTGAGTCTTGTGACTGAGGTGCCTTTGGATGGCTGAATACTGGAAAATTTCTTGCCTAGCTTTGGCTATTTCTCTTGTTTGTGAATCTTGGCCTTTAGCTGAAGAAGAAAAAGAGGAAGGAATGATTATTGATTGGGAGGTTGTTCCTGATGTTCTTTTGGGGAAAGCTAGATGGCCATGATCCTGGTCCACCTCCTAGTGCTTTAGCTCTTGCTGCTTCGTGTCCTTGTTTCTTGTTTTTCTTTTCGTATTTGTTGTTTAAGGCTTGGCCTTGCCTGGACTTTAGGGTGTGACTTTTCCCACCTACCTTTTTTGAGTGGATGTGTAATATAAGTCTTTATACAAAGTAATATAAGAAACTTATTCATTAAAAATAAAAAATCATTCTAATGCAGTGTATTTCTTTTCAGTTTTAATTGAAGATAAATGTAGTATTGAGCATTCAGATTTCTGACTATTTGCAGTCCATATTTTCGGCAGTATGTTTTGTAGATTAATGTACTCAGATCTGCTGTTTTTGTTGGAATTTTTTGTTTTAAGCTATTAGTAGTTAGGACAAAAAAATTGAGTGTAGAATCTGCTTACTATGGTCTGAAAACTAACAATTTGTTGGTAGTGCGGGGGGACAGTGGGAAGGATGTTGACTACATTCCCTACTTTGGGATTTTCATCCTCTAGCCTTTTTCCTCATCAGCAAGGCTTTTGGAGGATGCAATGCCTTATAAGATCATCATTTTTAAAGAATGCCAGGTTGAGCTAAATCAATTGAAAAAAGTCAAATAATTGGATTTTTCATTTGTGATTCACTAGATTCTGCTAAAATCACATCAACAAAAACTTAAAAAATGCTAACTGATTTCTCTTCTCCAACTACATTGCAAATTTTCAAAGAAAAATTCAACCAGAACACAAAAGAGAGTTTTCTTTAAACTGATTATGCTGTAAGATCACAATGTGTTTGGTGAACACCAAAAATGACCTTTCCTTACACTTATTTCGCTTCTTCTGTTCAATTAAAGCATTATTTGGCTTGTGCTCACAATTCCTCAAATATTTCTCATGAAAGATGGAGTTAGACCTTTCTTTACACCGATTTAGCTGCTTCTGTACATTTAAAATATTATCTAACTCATTTTCTCAAATCTTCAAAGAACAATTCTTGCAAAAGATCAAAGCTAACCTTTCTTTACAATGATTGATTCTCATTCTATCTATTAAAGCTTTATTTGACTCATTTTCAGGAATCTTTAAAACAATTCCTTGTGAAAGACCAAAAATGACCTTTTTATACTGATTTAGCTTTTTTTCATTGTATTTAATGCCTTACTTAAGTCCTTTTGGTTTGGTGCACAAATATTTACAAATATTGCATCAAAATATGCCAAATTTTTCCAAGAACTTCACTGAAAAGACTTCAGGTTTTTACCTTAAAGTGTAATCCATAACTGATCAAATTTCAGAGATCCTTCAGCTGATTTTCCAGCCAATTTTTGCACTAGGAAAAAAAGCCAAAGAAAGACAAATTCTGAAGTTTTTTTTGCATGCCACAAGGATCAGGCTCCCAAGCTTTAGGATCCGAGCTTGGTATTTTCAATGTGTTAAAGATATCAAGTTTCCCCAATCCATAATCATGAATCAATTTTTGTTTCTGGCTTTGATTGTGTTTGTGTTTTTTATCATCAACGTTTCGGATCACACTCCATGATCCATCATCAGGATGAAAGAGAGCATAAGGAGGAGAAATGTGTTTCATTTGTATTGCTATTATTCTTTGCAATAGGACTTAAAATGATTTCCATTTTTTATTAATTTTATCTGACTTGTTCTTTTTTGTCTCAGTATTGAGCAGCAACGTGTGGGAGAGACCTATACAAATAATTCATTGTCCCAGCTGTGAATTAGACCATGTTGGTGACAAATTCCTTGCAGTTTTCTCTGTCTCTGTCTCTTTCTCTGTCTCTGTCTCTGTCTTCTTTCCATGTTTTTACTAAATTTCTAAACAATATCTTTGTAGAATGCTTGTGCAAAATTTGTTAATAAATCTCCTCTTGTTGCATAACTTTGGAGATTGTTCTAAAATCATTTTGGTAGTAATCTGTTGATTCACAATAGCATTTTTTGTGGAATTCTGTTTTGAGCAAATATCAGTGCTGTTCTTTTGATAGTTTCTTCTGAATTTTTCAGAAGATGTCCTTCAATGAATCTTGGCAATGGCAAGGGGAGGAATTTCAGCTAGATGGTGATTCACCTCTGGGTAAGTTTCTTTGTTGTAAACTTAATCTAACTTATTTTGCATTAAAGTCTAATTAAGACTATCAAGCCTACAGATTTTGTGCACTTGTATAGTAATTCTTGCTTCTTGGTAATATTATTGGTAATTTTCTCATATGCTAACTTTTGTTTTGAAATCCAAGATGGGCTTGTTGGTTATTTACATTATTTCTTGAATCTTGGTAAGATCATTTATAATATCCTGGTGTGCTGATCTCCAGTAAATTCTTAGATTGTTAGCTCTTTTTGTAGATTTTTATTGTAAATTCCATGTAAACTGACATTTCCTAACCTGATTTTTTACACAGTTTTTTGCATTTTGCTAAGTTTGAAGGAAAATGGCTAACTTATATTAGTCTTATAATTTTTCTTGCGAGTTTCAAATGTAGGCATTTCCATATCGGTTATGAGATTTCAATTTAGATTAGGGAAAAACTAGCATAATTTATTTAATTTCACAAATGCCTCAATTAGATTTAAATCTTAGAACCATTGCACCAAAACCATTGGGAAGATTGCAAAGTGTAAGATTTCAGATAATTGCATGAGATCTCTAACTAGGAACAAATGCATTAAACAAATAACCTAGTTGCTCAAGGAAACGACAGACCCAAAATGCAATGAGCAAAACTTAACTATTCCGTTCATAAAGTGTGTACTGGTACAATAAGTTTAATGAAGTTGCATTTATAGAAAATACGAGGAGAGGAGGATTATAACTCACTCTTCAAGAAGTGTGACTCCCAAGGAATCAGTTAACACTTCACTCTTCGAAAAAGAAAGTGTAACTCCTAAGGAAGAGGTTGACACATCACACTCCAAAAAAGACAAGCATAACTAAACCTGGGTAAACGAATTACGCAAGAAAGTTTAATCTATTGTGTAAAGCATTGTTGGAAAACTCGGTAAGTACTCTTCGAGTCTATGAGTACTCGCCACATTTGGACTTGGCCGAGTAACTTGTGAGTTAACTTTCCAGTCAAACTCACCAAGTTTCTGGCAAGTACTCACCAAAAACTCAGTGAGTTTGACAATAATACTTGCCAGATGCATAAAAAATGCAAAATATGGAAAAAAACAAAGAAAAAAAGCAAAAAAAATGTCAAAAAATTCATGATTTTTCCCTATAAATGCATGAATGCCGCTCACACTTCCTCACATAGTAGTTGGAGAGCAAATAATTTTAACAAAAATGTGTCAAATATCTAATTTCTTCCTTAATTGATAAAATTGTTAAAATGGTGTGCAGGATGAAGTTTTGTGTGGTTTCAAATGCCTTAAAGGCCTTAATTTGGGTTTGGTAGTGGGGGTGCTACCCCTCGACCCCATTGGAAGCATTGCCCCCAGACCCCCACAAGGGGCATTGCCCCCAAACCCTCATGAGGGGCGTTGCCCCTCGACCCCATCGGGGGCATTGTCCCCAGACCCCCATGAGGGGTGTAGCCCCTCGACCTTGTTGGGGGCGTGTAATGTCAACCTTGTTGGGGGCGTGTTTTGTTTTTCATGTGTCTTTCATGTTTTTCAGTTGCATGCATATAATAGATAGTATAAAGGAGAGAAAATAGGAAAGATCTTTACATTTTAAAATGGAAATCACTTCATACATTGATCATTTGATAACAATTTCAAATCAGACTTTCACATACAAATATCAGACCTGATAACAGCAGTTCAGTCTCGGAAAAAGGCTCTCAGCATGTACACTTCAGATTTTGCATCAGTTAACACCCTATGTGATGGCCAACGAACATCCTTTGTTTCCAGCGCTATGTCTAGCTCTTCTATCCTGTTCAATGCAGATTTAAACCTATACAACATCAGGCTGCAAAGACACCAGAAACCACCAATAGGGGCAGCCTCCTTGAATAGGGTGATATGCCTAAAAAAATCAGTCCTTTGTCAAAAAATATGAAACAAAGCCTGCAATGGGACGCCTTGAGGTGAGGATTCAAATGGAACAACACCCAAAAAGTGATCTTGAACAAGCAAGGAGCTAAGAACCCTTCTTCATTTTCTGTCCTTGGTAAATGAAATTTCTGGAATACTGAGAAATAGTTTCAGACCTCAGAAATCTGCGTTGAATCCACACCAAATCCAAACCGAAGCGAGCCCAATGGCTCAACACACCAAAAAACAATAACCCACTCAAAAATACTTGAAAATCTTCATTGTTCCTCCTCAAAAATACTGAAAATCAGTGACTTTGTGAAGCTCTATGTGATCCCTGGAATGAAATCACTCAAACCTGGCTAGGGTGGGTCTCCCACCACCAAAACCAGCTCCCAATGAGGGTTTTCGTCCTCAACACGCAACAAAAGATCTCTGGAGTAAATCCAACAGCATCTTGTTATGTAGCCAATTGAGAGATAACCAAATTAGGCCCAAAATGAAACTTTATAGAGCCAAGAAGGAATTAGGGCAATATAATTTCAAATTATCTTTTCCTCCAAAGCCAACGCCTCCTTTACATGAGATTTTTAAATAAAATAAATTAAAATACCTTTCCTTGGGCGCCCTTGCTCAAAAGGAAACTGTTTTGCTTTTGTTGCCTTCTAAAACAATGTTAAGTCATTACATTAGGCTCCAAGGTGCTTTTTACATGACCCCTTGACCCCCTTCACTTGAGTTAAAATAACTTTACTAAAATGACTTAGGTGAGAAATACAAATAATATTTAAATCGAACCTTAGCCATACCAACGCCCAAATTGAAAATAGACATTGTTGAAATAGCCTTGGCCGAAACTAGTTACCAGAAATAGACTTACTATTTATAGCACTGCCAAGAATAGTAAATACTCCAAATCACCAAACTGGCATAAAAATTGATAAACTCTGTGACTTACTATAAACAGTAAGTGATGGAATTGTCCCCTGCTAAAAATAGAAAGTCCTGTTCGAAACACTGAAACAGAAGGAGACTGGCTCTAAGTTCCCTTAGCAAACTCCACTTAGCCTACGGGAACTCTGGAATAGACTAATGGACAACTCCGCTGCTCATAGGCAAGGAGGGGTCATTATAGTTATCTTGTAATGTCCCCAAATTTGTGGTAAAGTGACTTAATTAATTTAATTGATTAAGTTACCCAAAAATTAATATTATTTCAAAAGAATGACTTTAATTGATTATTTTAATTAAAATAAAGTGGAAATAATAAAATATTAAAAAGGTCACTTTATTAAATAAAGTTTCTTCTAGAAGTTGGGTTAGTTATGAGTTGGTTTCTTCTAGAAGATTCATTGGAGCCTTTAAAAGGAGTTGTTGTTCAAGGCATTTGGCATCCATTGTTGAGTATTATTTCTTATTGCATTCTTGCAAAGGCTTGAATCTTTGATTTAGCTAAATCTTTGAGGACAAAAACCTTCAACAGATTGGAGAATAGGGTTGGACGAAAACCTAGCTCTTTTTCAAGAGTGTATTCACAATGGAGTTCACATTGGGCTAAATGTTTCAGATTTGGAGCTTCAACGAATGACTTGCTGATGAGAGCGATTTGGAGAAATTTCATGAAGTCTTCTCCGAAGATGAAATTTCCAGATTTGTGCGATTAATCAAGTGATATTTTGATATTTTGGATTAATGACTATTTTCCTATTCAAAGGATTACAGTAAATTTCTAGGTTTGCAGATTGAAGAATTATTATTTTTAGAATATATATATGATGCTATTGCTGTCTGAAAATGAATACTATTAATGGAAGATATATTCATAAATGATGAATATTCAGTCCTAAGGAGGAATCGTGAGAATCCTTAGTCGCCATCAGTAGGTAAGAGACAAATTTTAAAGGATTGGTTGAAAGCTGGAAATTGTGGACAAGACAAATCATGGTTTTGAGAGTCACGCACACAGCCTTATATGTAAGGAGTTGGGAGCTTTGCAGACAAAGAGTTTGCGAATGAAGAAAAATCGAAGGCTTGACAAAAAATTAAGCCTGAAGATAAAGACAACCCCATGTAAGACACAATATATTCTCCAGGTTGAAATAAGATGAGTGTTAACAGAATAAGGAAGTAGATCTATCGACTTTATACAGCCACATAGAGAATAAAGACAAATCGACATAAGACAAATTCGTGGGTCCTGATATTCATATCGTAGCCTCCATTTGGCTTAATATGGAATTGGGGTATTGAAGTTTGATTTCAGATGAAAAGAATAGCATATTCTTATCTTCAGAGTAGTTGATGATATATTTAGTTTGAGTTATTGTGCGAGGTCAGATATATCCTTGCTATCTAGAAAGTGGAAGGGGAATAAATAATTGATGTTTTGCTAATTATCGAGAGCTGTCAAAGAGCGTCCTATCTTTGTCGGAATTTATTTTGAGGAGCCGCTTATATTCCTATCGCCTGGCACTACCAAGGAAAAGTCAAAGAGTGATTTGGTTAAAGACTCTAAGGCAATGAAGGGGGGATGTGAACCTCATAAATAATCACGGGAGTTATCTGTAGATAAAAGTCAAATTCAACATTACTAAGGTGTCGACACTAGTGAAGGAAGCTAGCGTTTGGGGTCATGCATTGGATAGCCGCAAATTCCAAATAGGACGAGCTCTAAGAAGAATCGAATTTCCTCATGGTTGGATTGGCATAGTAAAGAGGAATAATATCTGAGAATGGGCTGTTGTATGTCTATGAACTGAGACGTGAGGCTTGTTTAAAGATTTTGGAAGGTCTGCATACAAATTTGGGTTTCATACTGACCCTGGCGTACATTCTCCAAGTTTGATATAAGTCATCTTTCTCTGTCATTTGTTGTACATGAGTCTGGAAACTTAAAGCAAGTGACTTTGATATATGATCTATCTGAGTATCTGAAATTGTACTTTAGTCCTTTGGTTGTAAGCTTTGTTCCTTAAGGTTCATATTAGCCAATCTGATTTTATGTGTAAGTATTTACAATTTGAAAATAATGTCTAAAACAAATGTTTACTTATACTCATATTCTAATTGAAGCAATACAATTCTGTAATAATCTTTGCTTATTTGTTGAATGTATGAGGGAAGGAGTATGAAGTTGGTTACTAGATTTACATGATAGATCAATTTTGGGAGTTTCATTTATTTGTTGTGCAATGGTTTATGTTTGATAAAATAGAACTTCTATCAAACCAAAACAATCACAAAAATTCTGTCCAATCCGAAAAGGTATCTTACACCTCTCTCCCCAAGATTGCTTATCCTCAAGCAATCGCAACGCAGGATGCTGTAAAATCTGCTCTCTCCCAAGTGGCATCCTCAATTGATAAATCCCTCCATTTCATCAAGTACTCTGTAATAGCTCTCCTTGAAATATGCTAACCAATTTTTTCGAAGGATTTTCACAACATAAACCAGCACTAGCCAATTGGATTAGCGTTAGCATCAAACTAAATCCAAGCTTAAACGAAACTCAACGCCAAGAATGCACAGTCAATCCAAATGAAGGAAAGGTGTTGACATATGGCAGAGAAACTAAAGAATAGTACTTGAATGAAACTACTCAACGTCAAGAATGTGCACTCAAGATCCCACTGAGGGCGAGGTGCTAACATATGATAGAGTGATTAATTGAAATTGAAACTAATAGGCGGATAACCAGCCATGAAGCTACAACAATCTAATTCGTTCGCTGTGGCGGGCATCCACTGAATAGTGGGGATTCACCACTTGAGAGTGGGTACATTGATATAACAAGTTCATTCTCCGCACTGGCGGTAAACCATCCAGGGGTAATTAATAAGAAATAAAACAAGTAATTGCAAAAGTAAAAATGGTTGGATTAGTACTACTAAATCTCAACCTTACAATCAATAATTCTGCAGTTTACTAATTACAATGATAGAGCATGAAGCTAGAAGTAGAGAATGAATTATGACAATGATTTAACAATCTCTAAACTGAGGAAATAAGCCAAAACAGAAAGCTAATACATTCTGAAGTAAAAATCTGAACTCTGAAATTTCTGATCAGCAACTGTGTAATCAACAAATTGTTCATAACTTCAACAAATTACCTCCGATTTGCGTGAAACGAAGCCCAAAGAGTTGCTAGAGGATAGGCGCCCAGGTTTTGATGGAGAAACAACAAACAAAGGTCTTCATTTAATTCCCTATGCACAATTCTCACAGCCCAGAATGGTATGGCCTAGAGAAAGGGCGATTTTGTCTTTAAAAATTAGAGACTTCAAAATAAAATCTCAAACTTAGTGGAAAGGGGCGCCCTTGGTAGACAAATGCATTGCAAAAGTACCCAGAACCAAATGAAATTTATTTCAAGAGCTGCTAACAAAATTCACTTTCAGCTGTAGATGCATCAGCAACTTCAAAATCTGGAAATTTCATCAAAACTTCAACTGTTGAGCACAAATCTGCTAGTCTGCATGAGAAGCAGCAAAGTCCAACTAGGTGTTGTCTTTCAAACACGAAATTGGTTAATGGCTAGGAGGTAGCATCCTCGAAGCAAGGTTTCAATTGTCATTTCGACAGCATAACAGTATGATAACATGAATGGATCCAAAGCTGGAGCAAAAACCTTTATTTTATAGAAGTTCATAAAACCTTTCAATTCTTCAGAAGGCACACCAAAAGACACAAGAGTCTTTCCAAATTTCCAAAAACAATTAATTCTTCAAAATGGCGTCCCTTTTTGCAAGCTAACACATTTCACTTTATTTAAAAATATATCTCCTTAAAGTGGCGTCCACTTTTCCCAAGGCATTTAGGCAATAATTAAAATATATTTAATACTTCATGAAGGCATCCCCCCTCCAAGTCCCTCTTTTAAACACAACTTAAAGTTGTTCTCCTAGGCCAAGGGGTCAACTGCAAATTATAACATTAATGCCTTTATTCTCCAAAATTAAACCATTAGAAGCCAAACTTGAATTGCATTAGATGCTCCAACAGAAAATGAAGACCTTGAAGACTGATAACTGCATACTGCCAAAATTAGAATTTACTATAAATAGTAAACTCCCTGAAAAGCCACAGAACCTTAGAATTGGAAACCCTAATTTTACCTCACACAAGCCTACAGGCTTCCGGAATAGGCTGATGAGTGTCAAAACAAATCACTGATGAGAAGGGGACATTACACTCCTCCTGATGGTTCGCTCTTTGAAATCAATCACTGCCTCTGGAACAAGTACCAATTTTCCCTCCTCAGCCAATGGAGTCAATTCTGCTAAAGGAGTCACGTTATGCCCAAGTGCCTTTTTGAGGTGTGACACATGAAAAACATTATGCACCTTACTCCCCTAAGGTAACTCAAGCTCATAAGCCACCTCCCCAACTCTCCTGGTGACTCTAAACGAACCATAGAAACGAGGCTTCAACTTCTCTGCCCCACTCTTCTTGAGAGTGGACTAGGTTCTAATCAACGTACAAATTCTGTTGATTTTGTGCATGCTGAATGTTATCTCTCAATGACCTCATAATGTCTTGGCTCTCCTGCAAGAAGTCCTTAGCTCTAGACACTCTACAATCACCAAATAGCAAATCAATAACCATTCAAGGCCATGAAAGGTGACATCCTGATAGACATTTGAAATGTGGAGTTGTGGAAAAACTCCTCCAAATGCAACCATTTAACCCACACTCTCTACTGTCCTGAAACATAGTTTCGTAGGTAACCTTCCATCCATTTGTTGATTATCTCAGTCTGTCCATCTATTTGGGAGTGGTAACTAGTGCTAGGAGTCAACTCGGTACCACATAATTTGAATAACTCCTACCAAAACAAGCTCATGAACTTGCTGTCCCTGTCACTAATTGTTAATGATTGGCAGCTTCAGGTTCGTCCTTCCAGCCACGAATGAAGACATAAGTTAATCGGCTATTTATTATATATGAGATATTTAATGTGAAGGGACACTTCACTTGGCAACAATGTAATTCCTAAAAGGGCCGACCTCCCTTGTATTTAATATATTTTAATTATAATATTATTCTCCACCTTGGCCGACTTTGTAGATGAAGAGGTGCGACCTCTCTCTCATTGTGTATATATACAAAGTCATTTCAATTTCTTCAATCATCAAGCAAGTTTGTATCTCTCCTTCATTCAAGTGCGGATTTTCTCCAAGAGCAGATTGTGAATTTCTGTAAGTGCAGATTTAGGTATCAAGGGAGGGCAGATTATTATCTGTTGTGTATCTAAAGTTGATGCTGAATATTGGCCTTGTGATTGGCCCCATTGTAAAGAGATTTGTTGCCATTATTTATATAAGAGAAGATATTTGTTGCTGGGTTTTTCTCCCTCAAGAGGAGGGTTTTCCCAGGGTATCTGCTGTGTTATTGTGTCTGATTTGAATTAATTTCTGTGCATTAATCTGATCATTAAAAATTAACACTAATTATATTCTTTGGTGCCCCATGAAGTCTAAACACTTCCTTAAAGAACAAATATGCCTCTTGTAATGCTGTATAACCTGCTGATATAGCAAACAAGCGAGAGAATTTGGTCAAACAGTCCACCACAACATAGATACAATCCTTCCCTTGCACCTTGGGAAGTCTTGTAATAAAGTCCATTGAAATTTTTTCCCACTTTTGAGTAGGAATGGGCAAAGGTTGCAGCAGACAACAGGGTATGTTCATTTTTATTTTGTTGGCACACTTGGCACTCACGGACATACTTTGTGATGTTATCCTTCATACCCTTCCATGAGAACCTCTCATGGATCTGTGTGTATGTGTTGTAGAAACCCGGATGACCAGCCATAGGAGTGTCATGGTCTTAAAAATTTGGTTCTTTCATCTTGGATTCAGGGACCAACATTATCCTCTCCTTATAGAAGATCAAACCATCCCTTACTTTGTATTTGTCATCTTGCAAAGTCTCATCTAAAATGCTGTTGGTAAGGGCATTTTTTGCATAATCAGCTTGTATACTCTCCTTCCAATCTGTTGCTATCTTAGAAAAAGAGCACAAATGAGGTCTCCTAGATAGTGCATCAACCACCGCATTCTGTTTCCCTTTGACATATTCGATGTCAAAATCATAAGCTTGGAGTTTGCTAACCCACTTTTGCTGTCTTTCACTTAAATCGTTCTGATTTAAGAAATATTTCAGATTGTTATGATCAGTTTTGACATAAATCTGCCCCCAACAAGATACTGCCTGTACTTAGCCAAAGCATGCATTATGGTTAACATCTCTTTATCATAAATAGAATAACTTCTCATTTCCTCTCAGTTTTTTGCTCTCATATGCGATTGGGTGCTTATTTTGCATGAGGACAGCCCTGATACCATCTCTTGAAGCATCACATTCGAGCTCAAATGGTTTAGAGAAGTCAGGGATTGCCAATACAAGACACGAGCTCATCAAGTTTTTAAATTGATCAAAAGATTTCTGCGCTGATTTAGACCAAGAGAAAGCCCCCTTCTTAGTCAAATCAGTAAGTGGGGCAGCAACCTGTGAAAAACCCTTGACAAACCTTCCATAGAACTCACACAAGCCAAAAAATCCCTTAAACTGAGTTAGATTAGTGGGTGGAGGCCAATCAAGTATTGCTTTGATTTTATTTGGATCAATATGAACACCATTAGCGCTGACAATATGCCCCAAATATAACAACTCAGTCATTTCAAACTCACACTTGGACTTCTTTACAAAAAGAGACACACTCTCAAGAATACCCAACATCTCATCCAAGTGTTTCAAATGCTCTTCCCATGATCTACTGAAAATAAGGATGTCATCAAAGAAGATCAACACATACTTACGTAGCTGTTTGCTGAACAACCTATTCATGCATGATTGGAAAATAGTTGGTGGATTTGTCAAACCGAAAGGCATGACAAGAAATCCAGTGGCCAAAGTGGCATTTGAATGCAGTCTTCTCCATGTCTTCCTCTTTGACTCTAATCTGATGATATCCTGATCTCAAGTCTATTTTAGAGAAATAGACTGCTCCATGCAGCTCATTAATGAGCTTATCAATGCATGGGATGGGGTATCGATTTTTAATTGTCTTCTTGTTTAATGCCTTGTAGTCCACACACATGCGCATGGTCCCATCCTTCTTCTTCACCAACACCACGGAAGAAGCAAATGGACTCTTGCTTGGCCTAATGTGCCCCATCTCCAAAAGCTCCCGAATAGTTTTCTCAATCTCATCCTTAAATCTCTTAGGATGCCTGTAGGGAGTGGTGATCACAGGTTTGCCTCCCTCCTCTAGTTTTTTTCACATGCTCAATGCCTCTATCAGGAGGCCTACTAGGAGGAATGCTACTGAATACTTTGCTTCGCTTGGAAAGCAAAGCTTGTATGTCTGGCGGATAGGACCTCTTCACCTCTTTTGTAACCGTAGGCATAATCACACACTTTGCTGCCCACTCAATCTGATCATGTCTGAATAGCCTCTCCATGCATTTGAAAGAGACCATATGAAGCCCTCCAGTTGACATTCCCCTCAAGACCACACTTCTACCCTCTGATTTGAACTTCAGGTCCATAGTCTGAAAATTAAGAGTGATCTCACCAAGTGATCAAAGCCATTGTATCCCCATCACTGCATCAGTATCACCAAGTCTAACCACATAGAAGTCTTCCTTGACTTCGTAATTTCCCAACTGCAAACTCAATTGTGGAACCATCTTGGTGCAATTGATTGTAAATCCATCAGCCATCATCACCTGGAATCCACCTACCTCTTGAATTTGAAGGCCTTTACGAGCAACCAGCCCCTCATCAATGAAATTGTGTGTGGCTCCTATGTCAATTAATGCAACCATTCGCTGCCCCTTAAGCACTCCTTTAATTCGAAGAGATTCATTCCTTTGAAAACTATGTAGTTGAGCAAGGTTTCCATCTTTGTCCTCTTCCTTTCCAACCACTTTAGGAGTCTTTTCCTCTTCACTTTCCTCTAAATCAGATAACTGGTCTGATTTTTCTGATGCACTTTCCTCAGCAGAATAGTACTCTACTTGGTGCACCTTCCCCTTTGTGGTACACCTATGCCCTTGAGTCCAAGGCTCCTTACATGTGAAACACAAACCTTTCTTCCTTAGGTCATTTAGTGTCTCACTATCGATTCTAGTAACATGTTTCTTTGGCTGTTTGGAGTCCCTTGTGATATGTTTTTTGTCCTTATCCTTATGCAAAAATCCTTTGGTCTAAAATTTACTCTTGGAGGTGGAAGTTTCCATGTCTCTATCCTTCTTAATTGCTTCTTGTAGAGAAGGCGGGTTAAAAGCTTTAATCCAATCCCTAAGAGGTTCAGATAACCCATCAATAAAGAGCACTACAAGCCTCCTCTCGAATATATTTGTCACCAACACTGACAACCTTTGAAAATCTGCAACATAGGCATTCACTGAACCCCACTGTTTTAGCTGTGCTAACTCCTTAAAGTGAAGTTCTAGGTCCTTTTTATCAAACCTCTCTATCATTTTTTTGTGAACTTTGCATAAGAGGTAATTTGGGCATGTCCCATAGTCATCCCATGGTGCCACCATTCATGAGCAACCCCATCTAGGTGAATGAAAGCATATTGTATTGACTCCAACTCTGGCATGGGATTAAGAATGAAATAAGTGTCCATCTTTTGAATCCAAACTCTCTCTGAAATCTTTCTTGACCCGTCAAAGAAGGAAGATTGAGTCTCCCAACTTTCCTACGAAGATCATTATTCTGCTCTCTATTGCCCCTGTTGGGCATATGCCTCATCTTGAGATCAATATAATCCCGAAGTGATATGTCATGCTAGAAACTAGGCCTTGCATCCATCCAATCTTATCTAAATTGGTCTTGCATTTCAACTATAGTGAGCTCCTGATTGGGTTGTGCCTCTACTCTTCGTGGAAATATATGCATAAGAGGTCTAGCCATGGCTGCCCTATTTTGCTGATTGGTTGCTCCACGCTGACCCATGTCATTTCCTTGTCCATTATTGCCTTTGTTACCTCCGTTGTTGACTCCCAATCGGTTCAGCCCCTCAACCAACTGTGCTAGACGCTGATTGGGTTTTGGGTGTCCCCTAACCACAACATCCAAGAGAAGCATCATCCAATCTGGTTCAACATTTCCTCTTCCAGCTTCTTCACCCCTTTCATCCATGTTTTCAGAACTTGATGATTCAACGGAATGTGATTCTAAGTGTTGTCCCTCTTCCATAGAAAGCCAACTTTCCCACAACTCTTTTTCTTTTTTCCTTAATCTCTCACAGTACCTTCTTTCTCTGTCACTAAGGCTCATAGGTTTACATCACCCACTGGCTGGCAGGAAGATTTGCGCTCTGATATTACTGTAATGTTTGCCACTGATTTTTTTTTTTTTTGAAAATATTACCCCTGTTTGCTGTTTGCACTGTTTGTTGATGTTTTGTGTTTTGTTTTTCATGTGTCTTTCATGTTTTTCAGTTGCATGCATATAATAGATAGTATAAAGGAGAGAAAACAGGAAAGATCTTTACATTTCAAAATGGAAATCACTTCATGCATTGATCATTTGATAACTTCAAATCAGACTTTCACATACAAATATCAGACCTGATAACAGCAGTTCAGTCCTGGAAAAAGGCTCTAACAACAGCATGTACACTTCAAATTTTGCATCAATTAACACCCTATGTGATGGCCAATGGACCTCTTTTGTTTCCAGCGCTATGCCTAGCTCTTCTACTCTGTCCAATGCAGATTTAAACCTATACAACAGCAGGCTGCAAAAACACCAGAAACCACCAACAGGGGCGGCCTCCTTGAATGGGGCGATCTGCCTAAAAAAATCAGTCCTGTGCCAAAAAATATGAAACAAAACCTGCAATGGGATGCCTTAAGGTGAGGATTCATATGGAACAACACCCAAAAAGTGATCTCGAACAAGTAAGGAGCTAAGAACCCTTCTTCATTTTCTGTCCTTGGTAAATGAAATTTCCAGAATACTGAGAAATAGTTTCAAACCTCAGACATCTGCCTCTAATCCACACCAAATCCAAACCAAAATGAGCCCAATGGCTCAACACATCAAAAAACAATAACCCAGTCAAAAATACTTGAAAATCTTCATCGTTCCTTCAAAAATACTGAAAATCGGTGACTCTGTGAAGCTCTATTGACCTTGGAATGAAATCACTCAAACCTGGCTAGGGTGGGTCTCCCACCACCGAAACCAGCTCCTAATAGTGAGGGTTTTTGTCCTCAACACGCAGCAATAGACCTTTGGAGAAAATCTTGTAGCATCCTGTTACGTAGCCAACTGAGAGATAACCAAATGAGACCCAAAATGAAACTTTATAGAGCCAAGAAGGAATTAGGGCAACATAATTTCAAATTATTTTTGCCTCCAAAGCCAACGCCTCCTTTACATGAGCTTTTTAAATAAAATAAATTAAAATACCTTTCCTTGGCGCCTTGCTCAAAAGGAAACTATTTTGCTTTTTCTGCCTTCTAAAACAACGTTAAGTCAAATTCATTAGGCTCCAAGGTGCTTTTTACATGACCTATTGACCCCCTTCACTTAAGTTAAAGTAACTATATTAAAATGAATCAAGTGAGAAATACAATTAATATTTAAATCGAACCTTTAGCCATACCAACACCCAAATTGGAAATAGACACTGTTGAAGTAGCCTTGGCCAGGACCAGTTACCAAAAATAGACTTACTATTTATAACACTGCTAAAAATAGTAAATACTCCAAATCACCAAACTGGCATAAAAATTGATAAACTCTGTGAGAATTGGCCCCTTGCTAAAATAGAAATTCTGTTCGAAACACTGAAAACCCACACAGAAGGAGATTGGCTTTGAGTTCCCTTACCAAACTCCACTAAGCCTACAAGAACTCTGAAATAGGCTAATGGACAACTCCACTGGTCAGAGGCAAGGAGGGGACATTACAGGGCGTTGCCCCTAGATCTCCATGAGGGGTGCTACCCCCAAACCCCCCGCACATCACTAGGGGTGTTTCCCCCAAACCCTCACCAAACTCATTTGATTCATTTTGTAGCTATATTTTACATAAAATTTATATTTTTTCAAAAAATTATGTTTTTTTTTCAAAAATTTAAGTGTTTTTTAAGGTGCCGAGTTTTTGCCAAGTTTTGTTGAGTACTCTTCGAGTCACTTTTTTTTGGCTGGCCAAGTACTTTTGGAGTCCGAGTTTGCGAACTATGGTGTAAAGTATGCATAAACATGAATAACTATATCAACACCTCTGTAAGTGTAGCTTATATGGGTAAAATGGGTCCTAGAAAGACAATGCTGTGACATTTACCATGTACAAAAGAATCCCCAAAAGAGAGATAGCCCCCAAAAGAAGAGAGAGATAAGAGAGGAATTGCTTCCCAAACCCCTAACAAAAGCTTGCAAATGGACATACTTGATTTCTGTGAAGGGCTTGGTGAAGATGTTTGCAACTTGGTCCAAAGTAGGACAAAACTAGAGTTCAATGACTTGTTCATCAATGCTCTCTATGATGTAGTGCATTTGGACCTTGATGTGTTTGGTCCTTTGATGTTGGATTTGTTTTCTTGAGAACTAAATGGCACTTTGATTATCACAATATTGACTGAAATTAATACCAAAGTTTATAAGGATCTGTTAAAGCTAGATGTTCTTTGTGGTGGTATTAACTACCCCATTGATACTCAATCTATATTGAAGATAGAGCAATAGGATGTTGCATCTTGGCCAACCAACATATAGGGCCAAATACAAGATGAAAGCTATAAGCTAAGGTGGACTTATGATCATAAGAATCGCCAACCTAGTTTGAATTTGTGTATACCATCAAATCTATATCTTTATGTTTGTGTAAGGGATATCTTTCTATGCTCTTGAGATAGTGTAATATCCATTTGGCAATTTTCTATTGTCGCTCATGTGGCATTAACAAACCCCTCAATACTCATTCTATATTGAAGATAGATCAATAGCATGTTGCTTCTTGGCTGACCAACATATGGGGCTGAATACAAGATGAAAGCTATAAGCTAAAGATGGACTTATGATTTTAAGAATCGCCAATGTGTTGTGCAGTTTTCGCACACACGCTCCGCTGAAGGCAAGGACCCTCTCTCGCTTCGGTTTTGGTTTTTTTGGCCCTTTCTTTTTGAGGTTTTGTCTTATCTTGGCATGTGCTTTAATGTTTATTTTTGATTGCCTAGGTGTCTCCCTTGGGTTATTTATTGAAAATCCTAAGTTCTGGATAAATTTCGGGCTTTTACCCTGATTCGGGATTTTCCACCCTGGTCGGATTTTCCCGAATCCCGCTTGGACTCCGGTTGGACCCTGTTGTTCAGGGATTTTCGGTATTCGCGGATTTCCACGTGGGCCGGATTTTCCCGAATTCCGCCCTATCACAATGGTATGTTTTTAGTGCTCTGTCTTTGATTGAGAATTATGAATGGCACGTTGATGTTATGAGAGCCTATGGGATTCGAATTCCTACATATTTGATCATTTCATGCTAGGGTTGTTTGGTGTTGCGTTATTTGTCATCTCCTAGGTGAGTTTTTGTAAATGGTTAAAAGTCTTGTATTAACATAAAAAAAGCTTACAATTTATAGAGTGCATAAAGCACTGTAGATATTAAATATATCTACCTACTAAAAGTTACTGTAGAAACAGTAACAACAAAAAAGACTAAACATAACATTGACCATTAAATAATATAAGAATAATATATTCTAACACCCTCCCTTAATGGTCAATCCGTCAACAACACCAAGTTGTCCCCTGAATTTTACAAACTTGTTCGGGCTCAAAGACTTGGTGAGAATATCTGCAGTCTGATCCGCTGTTGGAACATACTGCAGTTGAACTGATCCGTCTTCTACCAGCTTGCGGATGTAATGATAATGAAGCTCGACATGCTTGGTACGTTCATGGAAGACTGGATTTTTGGCCAGTTTGAGCACCCCTTGATTATCAGTGTACAAGGGAGAAGGTCCTGCTTGTGACATGTGCATGTCAGAAAGTATCCTACGAAGCCAAACTGCTTCACATGCTGCTTTAACAGTTCCTCGATATTCAGCTTCTGTCGAGGAAAGAGCTATTGCCTGTTGCTTCTTGCTGGTCTATGTTACAGCACCTGTACCCAAACTGAATACATGGAGTTTGCGGTGCCTGTCAAGCTGGCAAGCAGCATCGAACACCGTTCTCGTATGGTGATGCGAGCCTCCAAGGTACTTCAACTGGTTCACGCTGATGTATGTGGACCGATGAACACTCCTTCTGTTACTGGGTCTAGGTGCTTTTTATTGTTTGTTGATGATTTCAGTCGGAAAATGTGGGTGTATTTTCTCAAACATAAATCAGACATGTTCAGTACATTTCAGCAGTATAAGGCCTTAGTTGAGAAAGAATCGGGTTCACATTGTTACTCTAAGGTCAGATAATGGGGGGGAGTTTTGTTCAGCTGACTTCTCTTCCTTTTGTGCTGCACATGGCATTAAGCGCCAACTTACCACACCCTACACCCCTCAGCAGAATGGTATCGTTGAACGTAGGAATCGCACCATTACCGAAATGGCTCGTTCTATGCTCGAGTACAGAAATGTACCTAAGAAATACTGGGCTGAAGTAGTCTACACTGCAGTCTACCTCCTGAAACGGTCACCTACACAGGCCGTTAAGAAGATGACTCCAGAAGAAGCCTGGTCAGGATGCAAGCCTAAGGTGGGTCATCTGAAAGTCTTCGGTTCTACCGCTCATGTATGGATTCCAGACGCCAAGCGTGCCAAGTTGGACTCCAAGAGCCAGACACTTATGTTTACTGGCTCCAGCGACAATCACAAAGCCTACAGGTTGGTTGATGTGGAGACAAATCGTCTCATATTCAGCCGTGTTGTTGTGATTGATGAGACTACTGGTCCATTTGTTCCTACCACCAGTCCTACGGATCAACCTAAGAAGGTTCCTGATGAGGGTGTTCGTCTTCCTCTTGGTTCCCATGATGGGAGGGCTTCAGAGCATTCAGGCTCTGAAGATGAGGAGTCTACTGATCATGATCTCGCACCACCTGACTTTCCTCAGGACTCATATCCAGATGACTTTGTTCCAGACATCCCAGGCAATGCTATTACTCCTATTCCAGATGTTGGTACTTCTACTCGTCGGCCTAAGTGGTGGGCCAAGACCATCGGCGATCTTCATGATGATGAACTCATTGAGGGCCGTGTTGATGCGTGTTTTATGACACAACAAACATTTTAGAACAAAGTGTCACAGACGCTCTATTCTCTCTTGAAAAATTACCTCGTATGCTAAGATTGCAAGTAAGATCATATGGTAATCCCAATGTTTAAGATGAATGCGGATAGACTCTGTGGTATGAATGTGATTTGCTGGGGGCACAATTGAGATTTACTTTTGCAAGTTATTCGGAAAAGCGGAGACATAAATGCAGTATCATTTTGGATTTTTTGATTTTATAAAAAAAAGTGAAAAAGAGTAAGGGTTTTAAAGATCCTATACTATTCCTAAGAAATCCAGAGACGGCGAAGATTAAATGAAACCAAATAAACAATACTTTGCTTCGCCACGTTAAACGACAACTACACAGAGTAAGTGCAATCTTCTGGGAATGTGCTTATGATTTTCACGTAATGAATAATTACCATCAAATCGAACAATAATTGTTCAAACAGAAGTTAAGCATCCACGATAAAGCTCAGTCTAACTTTACACATTGGGCGAAAAGCATCCACTCAAAGAAAGTATGAGCTCGGTTTCACTAATCTCCGTTATCAATCTATCATTCTTCTAACATACATTCTAATTCAAATTTACTAAGCGAGAAAGAAAATATGCGACCATGCAACCATTCGACAATCAAGTATTCAAGGCACCTCATACATTTGAACTTTATTATCAAAGTAGTGTTTTCACAACAATCTCATAAAACTCTCTTTATTTCTACAATCTAACTATCTTGAATTTGCTCTAACTTCTTAATCTCCTCTATATCTTCTAATCTTCTAATCTACATAATGAATATGAGAGAGTGAGGGGGTGGGGGCAGGGGGGTTTATATAGTATTTCTGAATTACAATGAACGGCCAAGATTGATTCAGGATCAAAGGCCCAGATTAAACAGAACTAAACCCTAATTAGGGTTTCCAAAACCTCAACCAGTTAACTGGAGAGAACTCTAGACATCTGGAGTGGCATCCTTATCTACTTGTGCGGCCTTGCATTCGGCGAATCTAGACACGATCAAGCTGACATCTTCCATGGCAATGTCGGGCAACACGTTGACATTGTACTCCAGCAAGTCCAAGCTCTCAGCACACTCTGCGAAAATGGTCGCCCATTCTGGCTCCTGCAGCAAGAAAGAATTCCTGACGGCCATGAAGTTGAATACCTTGGTGAAGTTTTCCTTCATGATTGGCCCGGTGGTGGAGAAAATTTTCTGCACTTGTTCTTTTAAATTCTTTGGCTGCAAGTGTTTCTTTCAGACAGCATCCTTGTCGAGCATATCTGCAGCCATTTCATAAATTTTACTCTGAATTTCTTTCGCTTGTTCTTCGACTCTGGCACCATCCTGCTTCACTTTTTCGAGGACTCTTCTTCTTGAGATCAGAGCATAATACCATCCATTGAAATCATATGCTGCTCCAGCTTCGATAACCTTGTCCTCAATCAACCTTTGCTTTGAGATGCCCTTCAATTCCCGAATACATGGGATGATCCTACTTTGAATATCTTCGAGATTACTCCATGATTCTGCAAGGTCTGCAACTCGTGATAGCATAAAGGAAGCCTGCTCATTTACTTGTGCCAGCTTTTCTGCAAATGCCAACGCCTCTTCTTTCCTTTCATCCATCCAACCCTTAGCTTCTTTCGCCGTAGTCAATTCTTCTTCAAAATTTCTAACTGGTTCTTGTGAAGAATTTGGAGGTAGAAGCGCTGCTTGGTCACCTTCATTCAGTGGCTTGGTCAGGTGCTAGATGTAGTCTTTTAGGCGCTCAATTTCTTTTTTATATTCTTTTTTCTTGGCCACTTCTTTTTCCAGCCTAGACTTGATGGTGGCCACGGAATTGTCCAAGTCCTCAATCTCCTGCCCTTTTGTTGTCGGACCCATGTCAATGGTTGTGATGGCGTATTCCTCAGGGGCAATCTCATCTTGGAATTTGTCAGCTGTGGGTATTGCAACTTGTAATGTGCGGTTGCCAGCCTCATCCCTTTGGATGGTGGAAAATTTCCTGGCCTTCTTCCTCGGGGCAATTTGCTCTAGTCTTGCCAGAAAATATGTGTCATCATCCTCTTCAAGAACTTCTACTGGCGCCTTTTTTTTCAATCTTTCTCTCAGCCACTCTGGGATGTGTTTGCCTACGGAATGGGATTCTAATCTGACGTACTACTGGCAAACTTGTAATATGCAGAACATAGGATAAAACAGTAAACTGAAAGATATCATAGTAAAATGCCAGAAACTTTATTCATTCTCAGGAATATCATGTACAAAGAGTATCACAATGCTTACAGTATAACCATCGGCAACAAAACTCATTCATTATTATCTCCCGACTACATCCACCCGACTACATATAACGCTCGGCGGTGGTTAGACAACCAACCGACACAACGTTTCATAACAACATTACATTAACATTAATCTAAACATATTTTCCCGAAAGTACATGACATTACATGACATTATTATTCCTTACTAACTATTGTTTTATTTGACAATTGGCCGACTACGATCGAGGCCGACTACGGCCGACACAAAGTAAAATATCCGACTAACATCATCCCCCCCAAAAAGGAAGTCGTCTTCCAGACGACATATACAACAAGATAAGATTACTGAGAAGTAGGGGGAAGGGAGTGCGTCCCTGGATGCACAGATGACGTCGGAGTGGTGGAAGAATGCTCTGCTCTCAAGCGCCTCAGCTCCTCCGTGCGTGTGCGAAGCTGCCGATCTGCCAGGATCTCCCTCTCCCTCACCGCTTGTACCATCCGGGCTGCCTCCATCAGTTGGCCCATTGCCTGCTCTGCTTCTCCATTCTTGGCCGCCAATTCTACTTCTTTTGCAGCCAACTGGTCCTCCAACGCTTTCATTTGCTGCTGCCATGCTGCCTCTTTCTGCTGTGCCTCCTCCTCCAAGGCTGCCACCCGAGGCTCCAAGATGTCCAATCGGGCTCCCCTCTCGCTGGCAAGCCGAGATTGTTTAGCTAAGTCAGTCTGAATGCTCTTGATGGTCGCAGCTGACTCATCCTTGACCCGCTGAAGGAGTCTATAGGCATCCACTCGGCGAGATACCGCTACCTCGGTGGAAAATATCTGGCGCTTCATCAGAATGAAGACATCTCGGAAGGCAAGCTCGATATAGTATAAACTCTCCAGGACGCCTGCATCCGCCCTACTAGCCTCGGTGGCCGACCCCGCCAGGCTCTCATCATAGCAGGAGTCTCTCCTGCTGGCCACCCCTCGCCAAATATCCGTGCAAACTCCGCCTCACACCCCATTTGCACAAATCCTCGAATGCGGTGAACCTCTTGGCCTACTAGAGGTGATTGGCCAATCCTCAGATCCCTGGAAACCTGTCCCACGCGGATCATCAATCTGCCCATGTGCTCGAGCTCCTCCACATATCTCTGTACCGTGCCTACTGGGTCCGACGGGTCCGGCTGTGACATTTCCACGATGAAGCCCTCTGTGGAGGCGCCCTCCCCGTTCTCCTCATCATCAGAAGGTCTGTAATGTTGTGTTTCCCCCTGGGGCTGTTCCCCGTCTACCGGCTGAGGCTCCTGAATGGCTGGTGCCTCTGCTATGCTCGCCTCCGGGTGTGCAAGTGTGTCTTCGCCGATCCTGGCCGTCTCACTCTGCTGGGTGTGAATGATCGGCCCCTCCTCGTCCCCTTGTCCCTCCGAGGGACTCTTCTCCTGCTGGTCTAGCTGCTCGGCTGGCTGCTCGTCCACGTCGAGAGTGAGGCCCACCGATCCCAGCCAACTATCGATCTGTGCTACCCTGGGTGCTCCTGGGTTGGAGTT
>VDFB02009093.1:0-20657 GCA_007258455.2 Sequoia sempervirens | reverse complement strand
TCAATCCCATCAAGCATCCTTAGTGGCACAACAACAAGAAGAAGACCAACAACAAGACTTAGTAGCACAACAACAACACAACAACATCGCTTCCAACAAGTAGCCTTAGCAAAAGACAACGACAATATCAATCCAATCAAGTAGCCTTAGTAGCACAACAACAACATCGCTTTCCATCAAGCAGCCTTAGCTGCACAACAACAACAACAAGCCCAACAAGCAACCCTCATGGCCCAACAACAGTGGGCCTTACTAGCCCAATAGTATGCCCAACAACAGCAACAAGGTTTATATTATAACCCCCAACAAAACATCGTCAACCCAAACACATTAGGAACATATACGCCTCCACCACAATCACCTTCACAATATCCTACACCACCATATAACACCATACGAAACCTCATAATACCAGAATCCCATGTACAATTCATCTGCCTTTCCATAATATGTTCCTCCACCAAACCCACAAGACAATACCAAGATCACAACTTAAGGCGCATCAAAAGAAATGTTGGATATCTAAATGGGAAAACAAAGAGGCCCTATACACAACAAAGTCATGGTCCATATCCATTTGATCAAAACATCACAATGGTATCATTCCCTCCTAGTTTTAAGGTTCCCAAATTTGATAAATCCAAAGGGAGAGGAAATCCTATGGACCACAACAAGGAATTCAATGTCATGTGTATGGAGGTTGCCTACAATGATTTCTATTTGATGTGCCTCTTTCCATGAAGCTTGATGGGCCTAGCCATCGACTAGTTTTCTCAATTGCCTCCACGTATCAAAACTTTCCAAGATATCACCGATAAATTCATATACCACTTGTCCTTCAATATTGACATGGATGTAAGCTTAAAATTGTTATATAAATCAAGAAAAAAGGAGAATCCTTCACTAATTTCTTACAATGATGGAGGCAAAGAGCTAGTAAGAGCAAGTGGCCCTTTCCTAAAGAACAACAAGTAGGAATTATCATTACTAATGTTAACGGGGATCTATCCTTCCACTTGAATATGCAATGTAATACTCCTTATGAAAAGCTTTGTCCCTAGGGACCTCTAATATCGAGAGAGCTCCTAATCTGTGAAAACACATGTATAGAGACAACTTCCTCATTCACTAGTTCTATCGACAAATCCCACTCTTCTTCAAAAGAAACAAGAATGTTACTAGTGATGGTGTCATTGATAAAAGTTGGTCTTCACTCAGACAAGAAAACAATACAATATGCACCCTAAAGAACAAATAGTGCTCCTAAATGACAATTCACTTCCTTAGGCGAACCTATGGAGGATGTATTGAAGAGGTTGATACAATCTAATCTTATCACACTCCCAAATTTCTCAAACTATCAAGAGCCACAAGTCAAACCTCGCAGCTATAGAGAAGATCATTTTTGTGAATTTCACTGATACAAAGGTCATAACACACAAAAAAAAAAAAGACTTAAACATCTAATAGAAGATCTTATCGAACAAGGAGACATTCATGTCAATCAAAAATATGGGAATGAAAATCTGAAAATTTACACAAACCTTATGCTTTATCATACAAAAGAAAAAGATTCAAGAAAGGCGTCAACCTCAAAAAATGTAAACAATACCCATGATACAATGGTGGGACATATTTATTTATCACAACATGAGGAATCAGACATGTATCAAGATAATATTCTAAAATAAAGTCCACACCCATCAATAGTGTCTAGCATTATTTCATACCATAATGACATCAAGTGGGTCTTGGATTGTAATGTCTCTCTCAAATATGACTTCATGATTGGGCGTACTGAAAAAGTTCCAAACGAGCCAAAAATATCCCTTGTTACACTCATACCCATAAACTATTGTGAAGAGTCTCTTCAAGATAACGAAAGTTACTCTAAATTGAGTCAGGATCAAGAACCCCTATCCACAGAGTTCCACCAAGAGTTGAGAGACATCTTTCAAACAATTCTAAACTCCAAAGATCTCCCCGATATCACCCCTGAGATGTTTCTTTCTTACGGACTTGATGGAACCCCTCTAAAAATTCTCTTGGTTCCATTTTACATTTTGCAAAGTACTTAGCTTGGACCCTCATTTTTGGCTTAGGGTTGGGTTCCTCATCACTGTTGTAGGGTTTGTGTTGCCAAAACCCCTCAAAATTGACCTACAAGTCCAAAAACCCTTAGGTGTTCTATTTTTGCATTAACCTAATGCTCCCAGTCTCTGATCGTTCAAGCTGCCTCATATGCCATTGAAATTGTTGTTTTCATTGGCCCCCTAGTCAGGCTCTTCGGTCACCCAAGTTTCTTCAAAGACTTAATTTTTCCTATGGGTGGGCTTGATTTTCATAATTAATGACTTAAGTCTTAAGTCTTCATTCCTAAGGGTCAAGTTCTCATCACCCTAGTAGTAGGCCCCTTTTCAAATTAACATTTGTGGCATGTGTAGATTGTAGTTTTGAGATGATCATTCAATCATTGCAGATGAATCTCGACCATTCCTCATGTGCCCATTTCATTTTTTATTCATTAAAATATTTGAATGAGCTGGCGGATGGTTTCCATGTGTCACGTCAAGCAGTGGGACTAGTGCTCCTAAAAAGGAAACAAGCATAGCTTTGAGAAAGATCAATGTTTGACACTGCAACACGCGTTTTCATTAGGATTGTTCCCCACACACCCATTCTTCTTATGCATTAAGGTGAAGTGATCACATGGGTAAGCGGGAATTATACATATGTAACCTTTACATGATGGGCCCAATTTCTCTTGGTGATCGATGAATGGTATCATAAGGAAATCAACGATGGTCATTGAACGATGTGGCCACATCTTGGTTGTTCCTCGTGTGACTATTTGTTTTCTTTCTTCATTAAAATAATCAAACGGGCTAGCAGGCAAGACAACATTTTTCTCCCCATAGAGGGACCCACTGGGCTTTGGAGATGGAAAATGTTTCATAACAAAAGAGATCAAAGGTTGATGGCGGATAGCGTGGGTCAATCCTGACCGCTCCCCGTCATCTCTTGAGGAGCCCATTTGTGTCTCAAATTTCTTAGTGGGAAAGTGGGCAACTTCCATGTGGAAACATTCTGAAGGCTCTGATGGACTCTAGTAGAGATGGAATACTGCTAAGTTTAGCTGAGATGACACTGTAATGAGAATGATGCCATACTTGAACTTATTCTTTTGGCACGTGTTTGGGATTGCAGCCATCAATTCTGTCAGATGTTGGTACATATAGGAAGGCAAAAATAAAGCAAGGCAGGGTACGGGCTGATATTCTGAGATTGAATCAAGGTCACTCCCCGCTGTCCTACTGTAATGAAATGCAAGTGTATTAATTCCCACATTCGATCGGGTAACTATGACACGACAAGCTTTACTTAATGCTAAATATGTGGTTAAATGTGTATATAGAGTGGATGTATATCTACTTAGGGATTTTATGATTAGGAAAACACATTAATAACACATGATTAAGCTTTTTCATGATTAATTGAACTCATGTTAGTTATCCATTGATTTATCTTAAAGTGTGATCAATGGTTGAGATTTAAAAATCAAAGCAAACTATTGTCAGCTCGTGTGCATAATCTTTTCTTGAGTATTAATGGTTGGTACACTTTCATGGCTCAATATAATGAGGATCGATGGCCATATTTTCATTCGAATTTCCAGCATTCAAAGATTGAATATTAAGTTAAGTCTAAAAGGTGTTGGTGAGGGTTTTATGCTAGTTAGGAATCTTCTTGTTCGTTATCATGGAGAATGAGTAAGTTAGGCAAGTTTGTTAAGCCACCTAAGGTCCAGCGGACTCAATTTGCTTGAATACAAGGATAATGCTCTTTGAAGATGAAATTGAAAATACGTGGAGCTCTTTGTGTTCAATTCGCCAAGAGGTAGAAGGGCACGTTGGAAATTTAAGAAATATGGTGTAAGGAGTAATTACCACATGAGAAGCCAGACCATTTCAAAAGAACTGGTCAAGTTTAAGGGGAAGGAGTTGGTTGAGTATGAAAATAAGGCAAAGAAAAGATGCAAGTATCGTAAAGCTTACCTAGGGAGACATAATTCTCTTGTTGAGGTTTTTGATGGCCCTTCAGATAGTGAAGAGGACACTGATCCAGAGTGTGGCCATTATCCCCTTTCCTTGGTGCCTTATAAATATTTTGATGAGGAAGCGGTGATGGTTCCTCCAATTGCATCACGAATAGGGTGTTGGCTAGCATACTCTGATGTTGATGACTCAGAGTAGCGTCTCCACCCCATTTTTGTTTCTAATGACACCATAGCCATTGTATCAGGATCACCCTCTTCAATATGTTTGTGGTTTTTTGGTTTTAGTGTTGATGTGGAAATATTTTGGGCTAGTGTGTTGGAGAAGTGCCAGACTTCCTAACTTTGATGACAAGTATGTTTTTTCTAGGTGGTATACAAAAATTTTCTCTAGAAATGAATGGAGAATATTCTTTGGTCAACAAGGACAAGGTGATTTGATTCTACTATAGTAACAAACTATGCCTTTTGGAAGGCTGGATGGTGTTCATTCAGATGATGTGGAGTTTGGTCTTTTACCTTCCATATCTCTACAATTATTACATGTAACTCTATGCAGCCTAAAATGGTCACCTAGACTTTGGGCCCCATTTATTTAATTTGTCAACATCAACTTTTTGAATCAATGATTGTTGCATTTTCAAATCAAATTTATTAATCAATTCATAACTATTTCAAATGCTTCAATTTTCCCTAAGGTTTGAATGCTTCATTATTTTTATTTAATCAAAAGAAATAAATCCCTTTTAATAAATAAAATAATGTTATTTAATTGAAGTTAATATTACTTAAATAAAATGATGATATTTAATTAAATCTATTTTTAATTAAATTATTTTTACTATTTTATTAATATTCATTTCTAATTACATAATCTTATTTTATTTTTATTAAAAGAGATTACCATCTTTAAATAAAATAAAATAAATGAAATATCCTCTCAAGAATATCCTGTGATGAAAAAAAGGGAAACAAATCAGTTAAAAGGGAAATAAACTAAAAAAAGAATTCCAATCAAGATTTGTTTCTATTTTTCTGTTTATCCTACATTGCTCCTGAATTTGCCTTCAATTCCACTTTTGCCTATAAAATGAGCCCTCTCATTCTCATTTCAAAAAGATCACAAATTTTTACATTAGACTTATGCTACAAATTTTCTTGAATTTTATCATTTGAGATTACACATTAGTTTGATTTTATAAGCATCTTAGTTTTAGAGCATATAGTTTTAATATTACATTTTACCTTAATCTTCATAGTAGATTAATTTGCAAAAGTAATTCATTTATGGCATTGCATGTAGATCAATTTTCATTTCAATAAATTAGTTTTGTTTATTGCATTTTACAGTCATTTAGATTAGTTTTCATTGTTGCATTGCAAGAACAGGATTCATGGAGATTGGCATTCTTGCTTCTCCTCTTTGAATCTCTCATTCTGAGACTGTATTTGCAGGGGTAATTGGGTCAATCTGAGGGCCACGATATCAATCCCTGCTCTTCTTGGATAGAGAGCTGTGAATTGATTTGCAAGGACTCATTATTGAGTATCCTTGCATGCAAGGATTCACAGAAGTATAACATATTTTTAGTTATACATTTTGGCGCCCACCGTTATATCTTTTTATTCCAGTATTTTTTTTGGCACCCATCGTGGTTTTTCATCATTTTTTAAGAAATTTCAACTTTGATCTCTCAAACAGTGCATGCTAGTGCAAAACAGACTCCATAGATGTGCTCAGAAGGCCCAAAAACCCATATTTTCATATAAAATATGATAGGGTTTGCTGAAAATTAATTTTTTAGTGTTTTGAAAAATTTCAAAACAATTGCCAAAAAAATCCGTACGGATCCGTACAGACACATCAATTTCTGTACCATTTTGATTTTTGTGCTACCTCGATTTTCGTGCATGAAGGTTCAGCTAATTATTTTATTAATTTTTTCATCTTTAAATTATTTTTTTTATTTCTGGTTTTTGATTGTGTTCTAATTTTTGCATCAATTAGAACACAATCAAAAACCAGAAACAGAAAAAATAAGCATTATGGATTGTGGAAATCTCATAGCATTAATCTTTAAATTAATAAAAATTTTGGTTTAAAGCCTAAATGAGCATATTTAATAAAATGGTCATATCTTGAGCATATGGTCTCCGTTTTTCGAAAACGAGATATCGTCGGAAGGCTGCTTCTGACGCCGTTCTAGTGGTACTGGTATTTTTTCTGATTTTGCCATTTTGATACATTTTTCGCTTGTCAAAGCCAGAAGTTGTTGTTTTCACTCCGGAAGGCGTAACTTTTACATCCTGGCTCTGTTTTTCGAAAAAAAATAGGCATTGGAAAGCTGGTTCTGCCCTCTTCTCAAATATCAGACCTATTTTTTTGTAAAAATTTTACCAGGTATCTTATTTATTTGTCAGAACTCAGCCTTTATCTTTTGAGTTATTTTCTTAGGAAATGTGCAATCAGGAGTTTTTAGATCAAAGAGGAATTTTTTAATTTAGATTAGATTTTTAATTTTATTAATTTAGATTAGTTTTGTTTTAAATTTTTAGTTTAGTATTAGATTAATTTAGTTTAATTCTTAGTTTGTTAATTCTTTTAGATTAAATTTTGACTAGATTAAATTAGATTTTTTAATTAATCTCTTTTTTTTTTTTGGATAGATTCTAACTTTTGTTCTTCTGGTTCTTCTGAATTTTTTTTTCACAGCATAACAGTTTTTGCAGGACGCCAGTCAGAGAACTTGAAACACACTAATGGTTTGATTGCAGGACGCGTGACAAAGACTTGAAAACAAACACTTACGCTTGTCAAAGATCTTATTTAAAAAAACATTGTGTTTGTTTTCCTGCTTTTCAATTCACATAGTCTAATTAGGGTTTCGTTAAAATTCTTAGGAGTTTCGATAGTGAGTAGGGAATTTGGCTCTTTGTTACATGGAGGTGATGACCATGGACAAATCCAGGCTCCTGATGATCTTACTAATATGACAAACTCTTAGGGAGCAGAGCAAGGTAGTGAATCTTTAACACTTTCACTCGTCAGGGGATTATGCTCTTCTCTCATTGAGAGAATCAAAAACCCAAAAGCGTGTGGATTTGGTGAAGTGAAACTAGCTCGGTGATTAAGGTTGTTTAGCGTGTTTGGGTAAAGAGACGGGCTAGAGAAGTATGCTCTTCTCCTTTTGGGAGAATCAAAAAATCAGAAACCCAAATCCGAGCCATGTCCAGTGTCACCTTTAGAGGGCCTGCCGGAAGTTGAACCTCCGGGAACGACCCAAGTGAGTACACACCTATCACCGGTGATTCCACCTCACTATAATAAAGAATGTCTTGTTGAGTCTAAAGACTCCAAGACCATAGTAACTTCTTTTCCATGACTTGGACGATCATCATGGAAAAGCTTTGTTTATTGCAGACCGAAATGCACCGGCCCGAAATTCTCGCTAGGTGTGTGGATTTTCGTGTGTTGGTGTACGGTGGAGGCCCGAAATTTATATCGTAGGTAATCAAGGTTATTGTGAAATGGCCAAGTAAAAACCTCTTAGTTAGTTACCTACCCGGTTCACCTCTAAAAGGAGTCATAATCTTTGCGCAAGGAGGGGGGAGAATCTCTCCGTATGTTGATCATACACAGATTCCCATCATAGGCATACACCTGGACGTTTGGAGGCGGTTGCGACACTGGCCCCTGCTACAAGGGTAACTTTGAACGTACACTGTTGAGTCCTTGGAAACACCAAAAACACGGGCGCCCTCTAGGGGGTGACACGGCTGTGTGAGGTGCACGTATGCGCATAAGCAATGGGGCAAAGGTTTTGGATTCTCACCATTTTCTTTGGTAGGGATAGCTATGTGTTTGTTTTTGAGTCTTAAACATTGTCCAAACATCTTCAAACAAGACTCCCCTGATACTATCAAGTTGCTTTGTCCTTGATAGATCTGTTATCGACTACTTTTTGTATCACAACTTGTCTGATTGAAACCTATGTGCTTGATCAAAATATGTTGATATACTTGCTTGATCTTTGAAAACAAACAACAAACTGAAATACTGAGTTCTTCAATTAGGTGACTTGTCCCAGTTTTATAGACATGTTCTGTATTTAGGATTTATGTGTCCTTGACCTTTTGAATTAGTGATCCTTGATCTCATAAGCAATTTTGCTTGAGATTGGCAAATTAGGAATTGTTCCTGTCAAATAGATAAATTTTTAGACTCTTTGATAACACACTTGGAGAGTGCTAGTAGTCTCCTTGTCCACCCATTTCCATACAATTCAAACTCAAGACTTTGTGTAAGCTCATCCTCGATCCATATGTGCTAGGGTGTTCACCCAAGAATTATATTCTATGGCAAGGTTAATAACCTGTTTGCACACAGACACCACCTCTCTGACAAGAGAGAAAACTTTTTACTATCCTAGTCCTGGTATTGACGCTTAGAATTGTTTGTTTACTCCGAATCCCCTCTCCTTTCATGTCACTACAAATAAGATATCAAGAGCTAAGGAAAGCGACCTCAGATAGTCTTTAACCAACTACCCCCAGTTCAAACTCGTCGAAAGAGAAAGGAAAAGGAACCAATATTTGACCAGTCACCTAGGAGTCAGTCTGAAACCTATTTTGACCCAAAGAGCCATTTTAGTGACTTGAGTACCCCCTCAACACCTTCCCACTTAGGTATGGATATGAGTTATACTATCACTCGGCAGGAGAGGGAAGCCATGGATCAAAATCTTGATGATATCTATGAACAACACATAAACAACATGATATTTGGAAATTCTTCTCATGATGATCAACCTGGTTCACCCCTCATTAATGCAAGATATTTGGATGCCCATCAATGGGATGAAAGGTATAAGAGACGAGCTCACCAAGAACAATGGTCACAACACGAAGACCAAGACAATGAACCTCGTGATGCTCATGTCAATACAACGTATACCAATGACTTGTTCAAACAGTCTAGACCAAGCTCACCACTTCAACATACCTCAAGGTTCACAAGTGATAGGCTCAAAAGAATTGAACGCGAAAAGAAAGCCTTTCTAGATGAACAAGCTGCAAAGCAAGAAAAGTTTAGACAACTTGAGGAAGAGAGCCAAGCTTTATTGGAAGTACAAAGGAAACTCGCTCAAGAGGAGCAAGATAGGCAGTTAGCCCACCAATTAAACAAACAATACAATACAAGGGGTGCTAACAGTGGACATAATTCTCCTCCCTCCACCCCTTCCAGAACACCAAGAAGTAGAAGGCGGTCAAGGACCCCTTCTAGATCTCCTAGTCCTAGAGGAAGAAGGGCCTCTCAGTATGCTCACTATAGGAGGCAAACTCCTTCCAGAAATTCAAGACCACACTCCCAAAATGTACATACTAGTTCCCAACATGGAGGTGGTAGCTCACATTATGACTTTGATACTCAAGACATGGTGAATCACATTACTAGCCCACATTACCTCTCTTTCTCTGAAGATGATGAAAAATCCCTAACCAATCCACACAATCTTTCCCTTCACATTGAAGTCATGATTCATAAAACCCGTGTCAGGCGCGTGTTGATTGATGGGGGTGCTGGGTTAAATATCTATACTTTGAATTTGTTAAAAACTTTGGGCTATTCAGAGCAAGTGATCGACACTAGAAAGACGATCACCATAAAGGCCTATGATGAGGCAGAATGAAGTTCTAAGGGGTTGGTTGTCCTTCCTGTTAGGATTGGCCCAGTTGAAAAAGATATCTTGTTTCAAATTGTTGATACTGGACCCCTTGCATACAACATTTTACTGGGTAGACCATGGATTCATGATATGCAAGGTCGCCTACTTACCACTCGGTGTTAAGTTCCCCATAATGGAACATAAATTACACTGTGGGACAATACCTTATCAATTAACTCAATCTAGTTAATGTTCATGTCCTCTTAACCGAAAGAGGGATTAGAAACAATCTTTACAGATCACAAAATAAATTTGAAGCTTTCCAAGAGGACTCCTGGGGTATCAATCTCGACTCTTTGGTAAAAGATGTCATTTCTAGGACACATATGGAAAGCCTTCACAAGAGATGAAACCATCATCCTCAGTAATGACACTATTTGACAAGTTTGTTGAATCCTCAGTACCAATACAAGATGAAAAAGAGGAAGTAGCTGTTCGAGATTGGATATACAAAGAGGAGAAATACTAGCACAATGAAAATTTCTCCCCCTCTCCTAAGTCCTATGGGAGAGGATATACTTTTGTCAAGAAGATGGGTTATCCAGGATATGGCCCTCTTAGTCACAGGTTAGATGCTAGAGCTGAACCACTCAATCATGATCTTTTTTCACGTAAGTCTAAGAAACCGGTTGGCCTAGGCTTTATGAACAACAATAAATGCACTGTCCCCATTTTTGATAGGCGGGATAGTAAAGATGACATAGAATATGTACCAGGTTTGACTAATCAACAAGACATAACAGATGATTGGGTACCTTCAACAAATCTCCTTTGGGAAGATTCAAGAGATTTAATAATTGATAGTCCTCCTATCTCATTTGCAATAGATAGTGACTATATGAATGCAAGATTGACTATGGATAGTGTCTCCATCCCAGCTGCAATGGATGGTGATAATTCAGATAATTTTGTGATTGAGCAAATTGCTAGAGGAGAGGAGCCTCTTCCAAATCTTGAGGCTTCTACATCACGAGGCTCCAACAATAATTCAGAAATAGCCTCTCATGAGTTTGAATGGGATTCACTCTCAGATGCAACAGTTGACTTGGATATGGATGTTGTCCACGCTTATAGTTCTCAACCTGATGTAACTGATGAGTCATGTGTTAGATTAGAAGATTGGAACCCACATGTCACATTAGTAGACGATTCTTCGCTTGCTAGGATAAATTTTGATTTAGACACTTTAGAGGGAAACTTGACAGATTCCAATTCTACAGTCACCAGAGATGACATCACCTATATCCTTAATCTTGAACCAGTCATCAACCTACCCCTTGTTCACCCTAACCTTATTGATTGGTCTCAACGTTACCAAGAGCCTCAACCCTTGACATTTCACAATGACTATGAGATCGTTCGCTATCTAAATGCCATTGAACCCCGTAGTCTTTCCACCAAGGAACTGACTACCAAGATACGTGTGTAACCTCGACACTGGGTACCTAGTCACAAGATAAAAGAAAGAAAAAGAATAAGAGTTCGATATGAAACCATCACAGTGTGTATGTGTCAACCAAAAAGTAAAAATAAAAGACGATCTCAAAAGGTGAAAAACCTCCTGTAGGCACCTCCCACGATGAGGTAATTTGGATAGTCTCCTGTAAGCTTGCTCTGCAGATGTACTTAGATTGGTTGAACTCATGTGTCACACCTAGTACGAGAAGTTCCAAAAATTAAAATAATTTGGCTAAATCTTTATCACCCAAAGAAAAGAAATCCTATACCAGTCTTCCAAAGAAGCGAAATTAATCAGGATGGACATCCTCAGACATGCCAGGTCGACACACTAACTTCATTATGCACGTCTGTTCAGAGTTCTGTGTGAAACCGGGGCCAAATGTGGTTGAGAAAATGTACCATATAGCTCTTTAGTGAAAGTTAAATTAGAAAGCTCTTGGTGCAGGACTATTAGAGCTATGACTATGTCAATTTGGATTTCCAACACTGCATCGGCTTCTAAACATGATAAAACCATTCAAATCTGCACAGACTTTAGAGATCTTAATAGAGCATGCCCAAAGGATGATTTTCCACTTCCTAACATAGACATGATAGTGGACATGACAGCGGGATATGAGATCTATTCTTTGATGGATGGTTTTTCTGGGTATAATCAGATCAAGATAGCTCCTGAGGATCAAGAAAAGACTACATTCACATGTGCCTGGGGTACTTATTGTTGGAATGTCATGCCCTTTGGATTGAAAAATGCAGGAGCTGCTTACCAAAGAGCTATGATAACCATCTTCCATGACATGATGCATAAGAATATGGAAGATTATGTGGATGACACCCTGGCTAAGTCTAAGAGAAGAGGAACACATTTGGCTAATTTAGAAGTGATTCTAGATCGCATGGAACAATTTCAACTAAAAAAAAAAAAAAAAAAGTGTGCATTTGGTGTTACTTCTGGCAAATTATTGGGATTCATATCATTTCAGCTAAAGGAATGAAATGACCCCAAATGTTCAAGCCATTATAAACATGCCACCCCAAAAATGCTTCACCAATGAGGAGTCTTCAAGGTGCCTTCATCCATAAGGAGGTTTACTAATTGGCGATAGAGAACAACCTTTCAACAAAAACGGCTAAAGGTGTTCAATGTGTCCGAAATGAGGATTGCCAAGAGCATGGATCAAATTAAAGAATACTTGAAATCCTCCATTTTAATGCCTCCCATTCCAGTGAAAAAACTCTCTATTTTATATGTTCTAGCTTACTGAATCTTCACTTCATGTGTAATAGTTGGCTCACTAGATGAACAAGGGAAAGAAAGGGCCACATATTATTAGTCACACCTCTTGTTTCTTATGAGGGTTAATTATACTAGTATTGAAAAAGCTTGCCTCGCAGTAGTGTTTGCTTCTAAAAAATTGTGACACTATATGCTCGCGCACACCATACACCTCATATCAAAAATTGATCCTCTCAAATACTTGCTCGGTAAAGCTGCTCTCATGGGTAGACTTGCTAAATGGATGATGATTCTTTCTGAATTTGACATAGAGTATATTGAGCGCAAAACAATCAAAGGCCAAGCTATTGCAGATCAACTGGCTAATTTTCCTATTCAAGATAATATGCCCATTCAAGTCAACTTTCCAGATGAGCATCTTATGTACATGACTGAAAGATCCTGGAAACTATTCTTTGATGGTTCATGCATGCAAAATGGTTCTGGAGCTGGTGTGTTGTTTGTTTCTCCTCGCGGTATAATATTCCAAATTCATGTTATCTTTCCATGCACAAACAACATAGAAATGAGGAAGAGGCTTGACAAATGGACGGTATTAAGGAGGAATATCACAGAACTACATATCTATGGGGATTCTCAGCTGATCATCAACCAAGTCAATGAACAATACCAAACAAAAGATGACAAGTTGGTACCTTACAAAAAAATGGTTGATTCATTAAGACTATATTTTACTTTTGTCACCTTTCAGCAAATCCCTAGGGCTAAGAACAAAGCAGCTGATGCTATGGCCACCCTTGCTTCACTTCTTCAGTTAGAGGAACATGAGTCCAGATATGAATTCCTAGTGGAAGAGCTACGATATCCCATATTTGACTCACCTGAAAGCCATGTCATTTGTACCCTTTTCAATCATGAATCCTCCCGCTATGGTACTATTTACTCATATCTTCGTGATGGCATCATCCCCGATACATTTAACCGATCTGAAAGAAGAAACCTTATCCACAACGTCTCTCGCCATTCCCTCATCTCTAGTGATTTGTATAGGAGGGGTCTAGATGGAACACTTCTTAGGTGCTTAGAAAAGAAGGAATCCGATCAAGCGCTAGTTGACATCCATGAGGGCATATGTGGAGGACATTCTAATGGTCTTTCCATGGCTAGAAGGTTGCTTAGGGCAGGGTACTATTGGCCTACGATGTAGATAGATGCAATAGCATTTGCTAAGTCTTGTGAAAAATGTTAGAAACATGGACACCTGATACATGCTCCAGGTAGGGAGCTAATTCCTTCTATATCTCACTAGCCATTTCAGTGATGGGCCTTTGACCTTGTTGGGCAGATTCATCCCCAACTCATCGGGTGGGCATAAGTTCATTATCACCTCATGGCTGACTAATACACAATGGGTAGGCTGTTCCACTTTCTATTGCCCTTCGTGCAAGATAAGCACTTTATTTATTTTAAACCATATCACTGCCGATATGGAGTGCCATCGAGATCACTTCTACTAACAATGGAGGTCAGTCTAAAAACATGATCTAAAGAACTCCTTCGCTTAAAGATTCAAGATAAAGAACATTGGTCCCATTTACTTCCCACAAGGAAATGGTCAGCAGAAGTTTCAAACAAAACGTCCATTCTCAAGATTTTGCACAGCTCATAAGAATGGTAGAGACTGCACCTGTCAGATAAATCCGCCCCTGTGGCTCATAGAAATGAGTATCTGGATTCCAACTGGGGCTACTCCTTTTGCCCTCACATACAACGCTGAAGCAGTGTTACCTTTAGAGGTTGAGATTCCATCACTTCGGTTCTCTCTCAAAGGTCTAGTTATAGATGAAGACTATCGCGCCATGAGATTGCAAGAATTAGAACTTCTTGATGAGAAGCGTAAAGCATCATTTGACTATATGAGGGTCTATCAAAAGAGGATGTCCAAAGCCTTCAACAAAAAGGTTCGCCCTAGAGAATTCCAAGTAGGAGATCTTGTCCTGCGAGAGAATCCTAAGAACCAATAGAATCGAGAACAGAAGGGAAAATTCGAACCTAATTGGCTTGGACCCTACATCATCACAGCAGCTTTTGGCACAGGTGCCTATCTACTATCTACTGAAGAGGGGGAGCAACTCCCTGAGCCTATCAATGTTTCGACCATATATCCGATGCCCATTCTTCTGGGGCATCCTTGTATATAATTATGACCCCGAAAAGTTCCAAAAAAATTGATATATGATAATCAAAAATTACAAAAAAAATTGATATTGTTAAAATCCAAAAAATCAACATGATGTCAAAAATACAAAAATGAAAAATCTAAAAATTCAAAATTCAAAAAAAGAAAGTGCCTTGGTGAAACCTAGAAACAAAAGCTCAGTAGCAAAAAAATAAAAATAAAAAACAAAAGTCCTGAAATTCTCTTCCAAGTGGTAGAAACTGAAACAGCGCCATTGAGGCCTTGCATCCTGGTTTCTTAGCACATGCATCTCGATACTTAGCCTTTCTCCACTGCTGCTCATCCTTATTGCCTTTGTTTGGAATTCGGTCTTTGTCTTGTCTAGTATCACCGTTAGCTTCTTTGGTCTCTCTTGATATGTTTGTCTTTAGGACACCGCAACTCAGAGTTTTTCAACACTTATCCAACTGTGTTTTTCAACACAACCCCTGACATCGTGTGTTTTTCAACACTTATTAGTTTGGTCTTATCCAGTTCGATCATGTGATCTTACCTACTTGCAAGCATTTGATCCTTATCCTCAGAATAACCTAGATCAGTTTACACTTAAAAATTTTACAACACTTAATGCTTGAGATATGCCAAGGATCTTTCTTTGTGCTGATTGATACTGATTGCTGAGTGTCCTTGTCTAATAAGCCTCTCTGATGGCTAGCTAGAGGACTTTGGCATGGGGCGCTTTTTATTTGCTTTCCGCTAGGGTGTTGTTCAACTCTTCTTGTTCTTGTTGTCTCCTTGACACATATAAGAGATTTATATATCCTTTGCAATGTTTTTGCACAACCATTCTCATGGTAATCCTAGTGCATTTATGTCTCGATATGAGTTGGTTTTGCTACATTAAATTGGGTAAGTTAACATTGCAGTCATCTTGACCTTCATGTCTTTGATGCTCATGTTAGAATCTTTCCACATTCCAAGCTTATATAAATCACATTCATATCTTCATAGTTGCATTTGTGACTAGTGATGATTGTGTGATTGTCCGATGTTCGGTAATAATGGCCCAATGATGAAAATAAGTTCTCTTACATTCTCTAATGAATGACGAACACACAAAAACCTATGTTACCCTATTGCAAGTACACCTTTGCATTTTCATGTAGCTTGCATTATTTAGACTTCATGTTAATTTGCACTTTTAGGATGTATTATGGGTTTGAGAGGGTTTCCTTCATCTTTCTTGTGGATTTTTCATCAACTGTGATCACGTTCTTCATTTCCTTATCTTCTTTCGTGATCTCAATCAAAATTCCCTATCTTAAATAGTTGATTGATTTTGATGCATCCTCTTTATTGAGGCAGATTCTCTTCCTTCTCTCCATTTCTTTCCATTTCTTCTAAACTTCTATCTTCCATTCGATTTCCTTCACCCCTACTTTTCTTCAATTCAACCTTAGGCATAATTTTCTTACCGACCACCGGGTTGGTGATTCTTATATTTTTCATCTTACATCGTATGAACTTATCTTTGTCGATTTGATCAAATTTTTTCACTTATTATTTTCCTCTATCTCATTTCATTTCTCGATCACGAGAAAGTGTGACTATCAAATTCAACTGATTCAACTTTATCAATTTATCAATTGTTTCTCTCAGTGCAACCCCGCTTGAGATTCTTATCTCCTACTTGATGTGATCCCGAATCGACCTCATGTTCAAAGGCCTTTTATTTATGTTTGTCCAGATGTGATCCCGAGTCGACCTCACATCTGAGTTGTTTTGTGATCCCAAATCGATCTCACATTGCAACTTCATTCTTTGACTGCATGTGATCCCGAGTCAACCTCACATTAGTCAAAGAGGGGCAAATGTATGCAGCCTAAAATGGTCACCTAGACTTTGGGCCCCATTTATTTAATTTGTCAACATCAACTTTTTGAATCAATGATTGTTGCATTTTCAAATCAAATTTATTAATCAATTCATAACTATTTCAAATGCTTCAATTTTCCCTAAGGTTTGAATGCTTCATTATTTTTATTTAATCAAAAGAAATAAATCCCTTTTAATAAATAAAATAATGTTATTTAATTGAAGTTAATATTACTTAAATAAAATGATGATATTTAATTAAATCTATTTTTTAATTAAATAATTTTATTTTTATTTTTATTAATATTCATTTCTAAAATTACATAACTTATTTTTATTTTATTAAGAGACATTATCATCTAAATAAAATAAAATAAATGAAATATCCTCAAGAATATCTCAGGATAGAAAAAAGGGAAACAAATCAGCTTAAAAGGGAAATAAACTAAAAAAAAGAATTCCAATCAAGATTTGTTTCTATTTTTCTATTTATCCTGCTTCCTGTGTAAATTTGCCTTCAATTCCACTTTGCCTATAAATGTTTTCCTCTCATTCATTTCAAAAAAAATCATGAATTTTACATCGGTCATACAAATTTTCTGAATTTTATCATTTGAGATTACACATTATTGTTTGATTTTATAAGCATCTTAGTTTTAGAGCATATAGTTTAATATTACATTTTAGCTTAATCTTCATAGTAGATTAATTTGCAAAGTAATTCATTTATGGCATTGCATGTAGATCAATTTTCATTTCAATAAATTAGTTTTGATTATTGCATTTTATAGTCATTTAGATTAGTTTTCATTGTTGCATTGCAAGAACAGGATTCATGGAGATTGGCATTCTTGCTTCTCCTCTTTGAATCTCTCATTCTAAGACTGTATTTGCAGGGGTAACTAGGTCAATCTGAGGGCCATGATATCAATCCCTACTCTTCTCGGATAGAGAGCTGTGAATTGATTTGCAAGGACTCATTATTGAGTATCCTTGCATGCAAGGATTCACAGAAGTATAACATATTTTCAGTTATACAGTAACTAACTGGGGAATGTCTCAAATTATGGTGCAAATGATCTTCAAATGAAATGAAATGTAAATTTAATTGAGCTTGATTCTTTTTTCTCCCTTGTTCTATAAAAGGGATTTCAGGGCTCATTACAGGGGTTCAAATTTTAGATCTCAACATGGTCTAGGTGAAAAGCTAAGTTCATAAAAGGAATTTTCTAGAAAATATGAATGAATAGAACAATAGATTGTCTTGGGTATGAGTCCTATGGGTAATAGTCTTAAATTAGTTTTATAGAAGCTACAAATATCGAGAAAAATCTTAGTTCAAAAATAAATACTCTCCTATGTATCTTTCTTGCAAGTTATAAATGAAAATATCAATGGTATTCTTGTTTATCTTCAGTTGTTTGATTGAATGTATGGCTCTATTTTTGGCTTTAACTCAAAGAGTTGATTAAATTATTGAAGAGGATCATAGATTTGTAAAAAATTGCATAGGATTTGGTAAGAAGTTAATTTTAAGGCATTGTGAGTTTTCATACTGCAAATCACTATAAAAATAGTCTGCCAATTTCTAAATTAAATAGCTTATATATTACTGGTTCTTGCATATTTGACTCCATTGTCCCCATTGATGAAGCATTAGTCTATTTTTTAGATAATATTGCATGTAAATAAGCTATTGGGATGCCTAGCCATGGATTTAAAAGGATAATAGCATTCCTTTAAAAATATTTCAATTATGAAGTATGGTTATGAAGTACCCCTGATTTCCTAGAAAATAGATAATAATTTGCTCAAAGGTCTACCAAATCTTTAGTGAATTACATTTATTTGCAATTAATAGGAATCAATTTGTGTATAAATGTGTTCTCAACTAGACATACCTCACTTAAACACAATAGGGAACACCTTCCTAGGTCCCACAAAGCCTAAAGTGTAGGAGTAAAGACCTCAAAATCCTTAACTTGTGTTTGCCACTAGTTTTAATGATTCTTAACCATAAGGGTTGGCTACCCTTTAGAGAATTTCAAGGTTCTGCTAGAAAAAACACCAATAGGACCTATAGACGTTCTTCATCTAAAATATGAGTCTCCCACTCTTGATATTCCTACACAAGAGCAAGCAATGGTTGAGATTCTTGATTCTTACAGTGATTGTGCATCATCGACATCTTTTGAGTCAACACCAACATCTTTTGAAGTAGTATCAATAGATAACGATGTCATAGAATTAGAGAAAAAAACTCGTATTCCTAAACAATAGAAACCCATGGAAATATCATGTGTTCACTACAATTCATCCTCAGTGGCTATGGATCAAAGGATACATTATTAGGGGAAAGGATTAGGTATTGTTCATACCTTCACAACATTGGGGGAAATCTTTTCTACAACAAACATCAACATATGGGGCACGAAGAATCCTTATGATGAAAATACAGTCAACACTACAACTACCCATATCATGAGTTGACATTCACCCATCATCTCATATGCAAATTGGAACCAACATAAAAAGAAAAATTCCTATCAAAGAAAGGAAAAGATCATCAAATAAAATGAAGCAGTAAAGAAAAAACGACAAAGTAAATACAAATGGATACTAAAGACAAATAAAGAAAATCATCCCTCAAAAAATCCACTAGTCAAAGAAACTATGGGGAAAAATCAAAAGGGGAAAGGTATCCATCAAAAGCGTCCTCAAAAGAAAAAGTGGGCTTCTCAAGCAAGGAATGAAGTATATCCAGTGGTTGGTCCGAATTCCATGAAATTCTCTATTCCCACCCATCATCACTCATATTCCCAAGTTTGGAGAGTCAAAGGTTCCAAACCATCAACCAATACATCTCATATTCCTTCATGTGTTTCACCATCCACTCCATTTATGATATCCAATTCTCACATTGACCATGTGTTGACAGCTACCCTTCATCATAAGGATCTTGAAGGTACTTTATCGTGATGTGCACACATAGACGAGGTTAATTCTAGTACCAACAAGACAAATCAAAGTTCTTCAAAGTTGTATTCAAGTGCTTGTATCTTAGAAAAGAAGCTTCTTCAAGCAAGATATTTTTGGCATGTTATGGCATAAACCTCTACATTAGTACCACCAGGTGGTTCAATATGAGGGTAAAACTTTCAAAAAATTAAAAAAATTATAAAAATGATAAAAATCCAAAAAAGAAAAAGAAAAAGGATTGAAAACAGTAAAAAATAAAAATCATCCTCCAATGAAAACCACTAGGGTGGCACTTTGGGAAAGTACTATGATGAAAACCTAGAAAATAGGTGTCATAAATATAATTGAGCATTTATATGATCCTTCTTGGATAGAAGCATCCCATCCTTGTCATGATAAATCCAATGTTCCCTCCATCCATCCAATCCATATTTATCCAGATATTCCACTTTATCTTGATCTTGACAAAGATTCGGCATATAATTCAACTTTACTCATGGAAAAATTTTGACAGGATCTTTTATCTCGTGAAGTCCCATAGCCCATATCTAGCATGATAAAACTCTATCAAACACTTCACATATACATTACCTATCTTGGTTATCTATTGCATTATGAAGAACTGCTAGACACTAGGGGCAGGTTATTGCACTCTTGTTTTTAAATAACTCTTGATTTGTGTCTTTTATCTCACAACATGACATCGACATCATGATCTAGGTATCATTTACCTCAAAATCATAATCAAATATCCCAAAAACATTCATAAAATATTCATCAGAAAAATCCAAAAACATCAAAATCTTGTACAGCTAAAATCCAAAAACATTCAAAAACTGTAAAGTCAAAATCCAAAACATCCAAAACACATCAAAATCCATAAAAACGTTGAACATTGAAAATCTAAAAATAGTACCATGTCAAACTATGGGTCTTTGAGCTTGAAAGTAGGCAAGGCCATCATCGATGTGCCCCCGAAACACCCTAGGTCAGTCCTTTAGGAGTTTTTCATAATAAACTGGCAATCCATCAACTGTTCATCTCATTGTCAATAAGTCAAGTCAGATGAACTACGTGGTCTCTGTGTATATAATTTAGGCAAGGCTAATGTTTGATCAGCCTTCGAGGCCCCTAGGATAAGTCTTT
>VDFB02009092.1:0-15884 GCA_007258455.2 Sequoia sempervirens | reverse complement strand
ATCGACTTGAAGAACCAGGCCGTGAGCGAAGAATTGGCTTCCTCCGGATCTGAATCGGATGGAGGTGAATCGGTTATGGACGAAGGAAGGAAAGCTATGGAACCAAACATCGAAGGCGTACTTGAACTCGAGAGTTGTTCGGAGGACGAGACAAGCTCGTTGAATGGCTTATTTCATTGGCAGATGGAAGACTATGAAGTATTCCACCGAGAGTGTAACATGCTACAAATCGGGGAAATCAAGGAAGAAGAGAAACAGGGAAGGCCCAGCCAAACATTTCTGGCCGAGAACGGAGAGTACAAAGAAAGAGTATCAACACTGGACGATACACCAGTCCACAAATCTGAACAGGTACGAGATGAAAAAATTGTGTTGGAATTAAAAAATGAAAAGTATGAAAAAATTAAAAAATTAGGAAAAAAGAAAAGAGATGAAGATAGAGAAAAAAGAGATGAAAGGGAAAATGGAAAAGAAGAGAGAAGGGAGGAGAGAGAAAAAGAACGGAAGTTGGAAAAAATAAAAATAAATAGAAAAGAAGCTATGAAAATAAAAGAAAATAACGGAGTAAGTGAAGAAAAAGGAGGCGTATGGGAAGAAAAGGAAAAAGAAGAGAAAATTAAAAGAAACAAAAGAGAAGTCGGAAAAGGAAGCAAACAAAGGGAGAATAAATTAAATAATAAATTAAATAAGTCGGCCACCAGAAGAAATTTTAAATTAAGTAAAGTGAGGAAGATTAAAATAAACGCCTGGAGTATTAAAAGGCCAAAAGGGAAATTAACTGAGGAGAGTAAAAGGCGCAAGATTAAAGGAAAGAAGATTAAAATATGTCAAAACACGAAAAGGGAGCAAGGCGTACGGCCAAGGGTGAAGGAAAGTAAGGAAAAAAATAAAATAAATATAAAACCTCATACCGTACGGCCAATTAAAGAAGCCACAGGCCGGAGACAAGAGCACAGAGGAGAAGAAGGGAGGACAAACTTGCACGAGTTTCTCCGTTGCAGAGGCACACAGGGCACAGAGAAGGAAGGCGTACGGCATCAGGAGTTCTACACTCAGTACAAATCGCCAGACAAGGAAATCGTACAGCCTCAGAGATTTTACACTCAGCACAATTCGCCAGGGAAGGAAGTCGTACGGCGTCTAAAAGACTTCAAGCCTGTGGAGGACGTACGGCACTCATCAACCGTACGGCACTCAGAGCCTAACATCGTACGGCATCCAAGGAACTCTCCAACCGTACGGTATTTTCACATTTCCCAGTTTTCGTTCTATTTGCCAGTAGAAATCGTACGGCCTCTGCAAGTTGAGAATTTACCAGTAGAAATCGTACGGCCTCTGCAAGTTGAGAATTTACCAGTATAAATCGTACGGCCTCTGCAAGTTGAGAATTTCGCCAAGGGTAAAACCGTACGGCCTTTGCAACTGGAAAATTTGGTGAAGTCCTGCACCGCACGGTTATTCCAGATTGAAATTGGTGCCAGGGGTGAAATCGTACGGCAGCTCAGTGATGTCCTAGCCGTACGGCATCAGTTGCCTCAGGAGAATCCGTACGGCATTAGTGGCCTCAGGAAAATCCGGTGATGTACCTCCTCGCAGACCCTCGTGAAAATCCGCGACGGCATCAGCTTTCGCTGTCTTCAGAAACTGGACGCGACCACAGAAAATCCACAGACGACATCGGGCTTGCCTCAGAAAATCCGTGACGCCTCGCGACTACGTAAGAACTGCGACGGCATCGCTGTCTTCAGGGATTTCGCACGCCCCAAAGATCGCGAAGAGAACTGCGACGCAAGACGCGAATTCAGAAAATCCTGTACCGTAATTCACAAGATTCGTGATTGTACGACCGAGTATCTTCAAACCGCATCGCCTTGGCGTAACATTTGGCACCGCGCTTCCATCTATAGCTCGCACTTTGGCAAATTTCGGCAGCTTTTGGCAATTCGGCAGTTCTCACTGGCAGTTCGGCAGTTTTCATAATTTCGGCAGTCTCGAGAGTTATAAAGTCGGCTGGAATCGCCGAACTGACAGAAAAATGGACAAGGGCAAGAAGGCGATGCAGCACCAGCCAAAGGTAGCCTCGGCTGCGAAAAGAAAAAAGATGGATGCCGATAATGACACGATGACATGGGAGAACCTGACCGGCAACGAGTGCAAGCAATGGTGGCGAAGCACTCCCGACAACCACTCGCTGAAGGTTGCGCTTCGACACGCTCGGGTGGACAAGGCTGTGCTCGTGCCCTTTTTCAATTCTCGGGAGTTCGAGCCTTGGCTGAAGGCGATGGTGGAGAACTATTGCAGGCATACGCACAAGTCCGTCATTGATTACAGAGGTTGCCGAGTGACCGTTTCATTCTGGCCTCAGGACTTTGAGCGGGTGTTCGGCGTCCCAGCTTCGGGAATAGGGGTTAACAAACCCAAGAGAATGACGCAGGAACACAAAGAACTGCTGGTCAAGCAAGTGTGCCGAAGCGACTTGTCAGCCGAAGAACAGCATACCATATGGAATACTGGCAATCGAGGCCTCCGGAAGAACCACCTAGCAACGGCAGAATGGAAATGTTTGCTTGACCTAATGAAATGCCGACTCACAGGGGCTAGCCGAGCGTCGGACATTGCCTTATGGCAGGTGGATTTCATGGTCGGACTTCGAGTTGGCCGAGTATACAACTGGGCGAGGCTACTCACAGAGCGGATGAGGGATTTTCTAGCGCAGAGGCATAAGGCCTTCTATATGACTCAGCACGCCATAGCTCTCTTTTTGGATGCCGTGCACACACAGGTGCCCGAGGGCAATTGGGGTCGGTTGCGGCCACTCACTCACTTGGACCCGGGATGGCCTACCGTATTCTACTGGTCGGAACTGGAAGTAAAGCAAGCAGGCGAGGGCACAGCTTCGGGGAAAAAGAGGAAACGGAAGGAGGCATCGGTGGAAGAGGAAACATCAGAGGAGGAGGCCTCGGAGGAGAGCGATGCATCTGACAGAGAGGAGCCCATTGACTTATCTTCCTCGCCATCGGAGTCTAGTCCACCGGCCGATGAGGAGGTGTTTGTTGCCATCGGGGGTCAGGAGGCAGGCGAGATTGATATACCAGTATTGCAGCCGGCAGGATTTACTCTTCCGACACCGCCAGCCAGCCAGAGCACACACTCGGTCACGTTCACCCTCCCTGTTGCGTCAGTTGGAGCCGGACGAATGTTGAGGGTAGCCGCTTCACTACCGGGAGCATCTCCAGGGTGGGCACCTCTCGCCACCACATCACAGGGGGCACTCACTGTATCGGCGGCAGGTTCCACTGCCTCGGTTGAGATACTGCCAGTGGTTTGTTCTCTTACACCACCGTCAGCATTGACAGCGACAGGAGTGGCAACCTCGGCAGCAAGAGCTAGGGGAATGACCGAGGCCACTGAGGAGACGACTCCAGCCTCAGGAGCACCCGGGGTAGCACAGATCGACAGTTGGCTGGGATCGGTGGGCCTCACCTTGGGCGTGGCCGAGCAGCCAGACCAGCAGGAGAAGAGTCCCTCGGAGGGACAAGGGGACGAGGAGGGGCCGATCATTCACACCCAGCAGAGTGAGATGGCCAGGATCGGCGAAGACACACTTGCACACCCGGAGGCGAGCATAGCAGAGGCACCAGAGACGGCCATTCAGGAGCCTCAGCCTGTAGTCGGGGAGCCACCCCAAGAGGAGACAGAACATGGTATACCTTCTGATGATGAGGAGAACGAGGAGGGTGCTTCCACAGAGGGCTTTGTCGTGGAAATGTCACAGCCAGACCCGTCGGACCCAGTAGGCACGGTACAGAGATATGTGGAGGAGCTCGAGCACATGGGCAGATTGATGATCCGTGTGGGACAGGTTTCCAGGGACCTGAGGATTGGCCGATCGCCTCTGGTAGGCCAGGAGGTTCACCGCATTCGGGGATTTGTGCAAATGGGGTGTGAGGCGGAGTTTGCACGGATATTTGGCAAGGGGTGGCCAGCAAGAGAGACTCCTGCTATGATGAGAGCCTGGCGGGGTCGGCCACCGAGGCTAGTAGGACGGGATGCAGGCGTCTTGGAGAGTCTATACTACATCGAGCTTGCCTTCCGAGATGTTTTTCTTCTGATGAAGCGCCAAAGATTTTCCACCGAGGTAGCAGTATCTCGCCGAGTGGATGCCTATAGACTTCTTCAGCGGGTCAAGGATGAGTCTGCTGCGACCATCAAGAGCATTCAGGATAACATGACTGAGCAATCTCAGCTTGCCAGTGACAGGGGAGCCCAATTGGACATCTTGGAGCCTCGGGTGGCAGCCTTGGAGGAGGAGGCACAGCAGAAAGAGGCAGCATGGCAGCAGAAAATGAGAGCATTGGAGGACCAGTTGGCTGCAAAAGAGGTAGAATTGGCGGCCAAGAAGGCCGAAGCAGAGCAGGCAAAGAGCCAACTGATGGAAGCAGCCCGGATGGTGAAGGCGGCGAGGGAGAGGGAGATCCTGGCAGATCGGCAGCTTCGCACACGCATGGAGGAGCTGAGGCGTCTGAGAGCAGAGCATTCTTCCACCACTCCGACGTCATCTGTGCATCCAGGGACGCACTCCCTTCCCCCTACTTCTCAGTAATCTTATCTTGTTGTATGTATGTCGTCTGGAAGACGACTTCCTTTTTGGGGGGATGATGTTAGTCGGATATTTTACTTGTTGTCGGCCGTAGTTGGCCTCGGTCGTAGTCGGCCTCGGTCGTACTCGGCAATTGTCAAATAAAACAATAGTTAGTAAAGAATAATAATGTCATGTAATGTCATGTACTCTCGGCAAAACATGTTCTGATTAATGTTAATGTAATGTTGTTATGAAGCGTCGTGTCGGTTGGTTGTCTAACCACCGCCGAGCATTATATGTAGTCAGTTGGGATAGTCGGGAGATAGTCATGAGTGATGAATAATGAATGAGTTTTGTTGCCAATGGTTATACTGTAAGCATTGTGATACTCTTTGTACATGATATTCCTGAGAATGAATAAAGTTTCTGGCATTTTACTATGATATCTTTCAGTTTACTGTTTTATCCTATGTTCTGCATATTACAAGTTTACTAGTAGTACGTCAGATTAGAATCCCATTCCGTAGGCAAACACCATTATTCATTGTGATAATCAGAGTTGTGTGAAGCTTTCTGTCAATCCTGTGTTTCATGACAGATCCAAGCATGTTGAGATCAAGTACCACTATATCAGAGATATGGTACAACGGAAGGCTGTACAATTGAGGTACATTAGCACTGATGAGCAAACGGCAGATATTCTCACCAAGCCTCTCGCCAGGGTAAAGTTTGTATACTTTCGAGACAAGCTTGGTATGGTGGAGAATCCAGCCTTGACTGAGTATGAGTCTCAGTATCAGTGAGCCTTGTTTAATGAGTTCTTCTCTCTGTGAGAGAAGTTCGAGGTGAAATCCCTTGTTAATACATTTTCTTCTATGACGGAAGAATTTGAGGTGAAAGCCCTTGTTTCCACCCTCTGAGAGAGTCATGGTGGATGTCATGTGTGCGACTCCATGACATATGTTGTACTTGTGTTTCACCCTCTGGGAGAGCCATGGTGAAAGTCACATTGAGGTGACAACATCACGCAAAGTGATGAACACTTGTACTTACTATTGCACTTTCTTCTGTGACGGAAGAACTTGAGGTGAAAGCCCTCATTTCCACCCTCTGAGCTGAGTCATGGTGGATGTCATGTGTGTGACTCCATGACAACATCACGTGAGAGAGTCCGTGATGATCTTTCTGTACTTGTGTTTCACCCTCTGGGAGAGCCATGGTGAAAGTCACATTGAGGTGACACCATCACGCAAGTGATGAACACCAGTACTTAACCATGTGATGGTTGATATCACATTGAGGTGATATATATCTCTCTTTATATTTGATTGCAGGCAATGCTGGCAGATGATTTGTCTTCAGCTGGAAGTTCTCTCCCTAGCTGAGAGGGAGTGTTAATGTTATAGCAGCTTCGGTTGATCCTTCCAGCTCACTTCTTTCGAGAAAGTCTTAAATTGAATAATAGCCGTTGGCTATTCAATTTACCTTTTATTGTTTTGTATCTCATGCTCTGGCCGACATGAAAGAATTCAAAACTCATAAAAGACATTTAATATACTAGGCCGACATCTTTAAGTAGATATGTGATTTTGTAAGAGGCCGACATGTAAGACTTGTCTCCTATACATATACACATGAATCAGTCCGTTCATGACACATAGCGAAAAAATTATGTCTGAGTCTTCAAGTCCGTTTAAATCTCCAGATTCATGTTATTGCAGAGAGCGATCTTGTTATTGCATAGTGCAATCTTGTTTGTTGTTCATGAAATTTATCAATGCGAATCTGTTCGAAGGTCTTCATTGAATCTTCTAGTGCGAACCTGCTTCAAGTTCATCATCGAATCACCAGATCTGGGTCAAAGATCAAACTCGTCTAAGATCTAGGATCGAACTTATCAGATCGGCGAAAGTCATCAAGAGCGGACCTGACTGAGAATTAAGATTGTATACACCAGTTCAAGCAAGGGCGATCACTGCCGAGTGCAGAGTAAATTTTATCAGATCTGTAATCTGTCATTACAGGTGTGATCTACAGGTTGTTATCAGTCATTCTTTGTTATCAGATTATGCTTATTGGTCTTGAGTTAGACCTTATTGTAATTGACACTGTGGCATCAAATATAAGAGAGATCTTTGTTGCTGGGTTTTTCTCCCTCAAGAGGAGGGTTTTCCCAGGGTATATACTGTGTTATTTTGTCTGATTTCAACTTAATTCTCTGTGCATTTAATCTGTTCACCTAATTTTAACAGAGGGCAGCAAGGAGCTTGTTCCACCTTGATGTCAAAAACTCATGTCTCTTAAGCCAAAGGAGACAATGACAATCTCTATGGGTGGTAAAAGTGGAGGGAGGGCCATTCACAAGGATAATACAAAGTCTTCACTACGTGGTTTTACACTCATAACCAACAATTCATAGGGAACAAACCATGGAGACAAGGTGGAGTAGAGTAATGGACCCTGTGGGGAAAAGAGACTAGGGTAGACTCCCAAAGAGCATAAAAGAGAAACTCATACAAGGTAGCAACAATGGAGAGTGGAAGGGAGTAGAAGCTAGACAGAAGTTGGGCAAGCCAAGAAGCACAACCAAGGGAGTAATCATCATTAAAATTGATTATGGTACAACAAGCACTGATGAACTAGAGAGGGAGAAAAGAAGAGGGGAGCAAGGGGAGGAGCATAGAGGGTGAAGGTCAAAACAACATAGTCAGCCAAGGAGCAAAAGTGGAGATCTTGAATATTAGAGATGAAAGATCTACTACTAAGAACATAATCAATAATGCTAGCATCACCAGAAGGGAAGCAAGTATATCTATGATAACCAAGGAAATAGGAGAGATCGTTAAGAATGTGGAGACTTTGAGATTTGCCCAATCGAAGATGTATACCATAAGCAATGACTAGACTAATCCCATCAATTGAAGCCCTTAATAAACCAAACTCATCTACATCTAACTCCCAAAGACAAAGTTTGTCATCAACAAGACCATAAAGGGCATATGGGGGGTCCTAGTGTGAGCATTAAAAGTCACTAAGAAGGATAACATCACCCAAGGAAGAGAGGTGGGAGATATTTGGATAAAGATTGAGGTAAGGATTTCCCTCAATTTGTATAGCATAGTTAGAAAAGGCTAGCAGGAAATAGCATGTGGCATTGAAAGTATCCTAAAGCAATAGAGGGCCCCTCTGAACTAGGAGCACACATGAAGAGAATGTAAATCAGAGATCAACCATGAAATTGTTGATCAAAAGTTGTTATGAAATAAGTAAGCAATTTTACCTAAACCATGAGAACCCCCCAATCTTGAATCTCACACCAAAAGGTATAGGTCCAAATATAACATGTGACTGGAAGGAGAGCCAGCTCAGGGCTCTCGTGGGTCCCAATAAGAAAGATGATATATTGTGTATCAAACACATTCTAAAAGGTACTTGGAGAAGATCATCCATAACCATAATAATTCCAACAAGCAATGGAGACATAATCCTTGTTAAATGAGCCCCTAGAATTCCATCATGTAGATGTTCAATGTGTAGTACAATGCCCCATGCACATAGGATAAGGATCATGGATCCAATATTAAATGATTTCTCCTTTGATTTCACCTTAGAACTAGACGCTTCATTATGAAATGTGCGAATGTAATGTCCCCTTCCGTCGAGTAGCCGGAAATGACCCATTTAGCCTATTTTATTCTTGTAGGCTAATTTCAGGCAATATCAAGGAATAAATTAATTAATTAATAAAAGTTGTCCAATAAAGAAAATTTTATGGATGACTTTAATTAATTTTATAAAGTGACTCAAGTGAGTCAAAAAGGGGAATATTCAAAGTCGCCTTAAAAAGGTGCTTTAATGAAATATTTTGAGCAAGAAATTAAAAAGCCCTTCAGGAAAGTTCCATGGGAAAATATAAAAGAGGAATTGAGATCTCATTTGCTCATGCTTGTTCATTTTTATCTATTGTGGAGTTTGAGCTTCTTGCTTGAGCAAACCCTAGGACGAAAACCCTAAGGGAATTGGTTTCAGTATGAGACATCTGCCCTAGCCAACTGCAGGTGGAATCACACAGGTTTCACGCAGGTGTAGAATGATGATCAATTATATAATTTACTAGAGGTTTGCAAGCAAACGATAAATTATTGTTCTCCGATTTGTTTGTGATTTCAAGTGAAATTTGCAGAGAGTTCCATAATGGTGGAGTTGCAAAAGAAATGATTTAAATAATATAAATTAAATAACTGCTGGACCAGCTGTACAGTAAAAACTCTTTGGGAAACCATAACATATAAGCTGGCAAGTGAAGTTATCACAGGATAAAGGAAGATAAAAATATTTTTTATAGCCCAACATGGCTTTCCAAAACTCCCACGCAACTTCCAGATTGGGTCGACTAACTTTATTGGGAGCTTTACTATTCACAGGGCCTTTTAGACTCCTAAATTCTCATGCAACAGCACATGGGATGTCCCTGTCATGATAGGGGGTGCCATGCTGTTTTAGGAAGCCAGAGTGGTGACATGGAGTCCTTTGAAGTCAGCCACTGCAATCAAATTTGGACATAGCTTTGTAAAGAGGGGGTTGCTACTGCTGCAAGGTGCCTACTAGGGCAGAAACATCCCTGTCGTATGATTTAAGGAAGGAATGAACTATCTCAAGGGGGCTGTACAGCCTGGTGGAGGAGTAGAGAAATATTGGAATGAACAGGTCAGCATTTTTAATAAAATATTGATTTTGTACAGTGATATTGCTGTTGTTTTAATGCACTTATAAAATATTTGTAACAGCAATATTTTACATATAAGCTTCCCCATTGAATCTATCCTATGCAATTAAAATCTGAATGAATTATGTTTACCAATAAGAAGAAGGGGGACATGTTATTGCACTGAATATTTGAGATAATTCCTCAAACAAGTACAAACAAACTCATATCAACTTTCTACAAACTGTTTGACAAAATGCCTGTGCACTTTGGTTGAGAAAACTCGCAAGATTATTTGAAAAAATTTAGCAAGGGATTCTACGGTGAATGACCATCCTTCTTAAGTGTGACAAGATGTAAGCTTCCAAAGTAATGTGGCCTCAACCATGAACCTTACTAGGACCAATAAATGCCATAAGTGCCATTATCTTTGGGTACAAATTTCAAATTCATGGTGTACAATCAAATAAGCCTTCCTTAAGATGGTGTGGCAGGCTACAAAATCCAATAGTGCCTGAAAGACAAAATTAAACATGTGGACAATCTTAGGGCACCCTTAAGATGATCTTAAACTTTGAAGGCATTATGATCAAGTAGCAATAACACAACAATATTACTGTCTGCTGGTCTGAGTGCCTTGTAAGATGGCTGTGGCAAGAATATGATGACTGAGGCAAACATGGAAACCCGCAAAAGGCACACAAAACACAAAACAAACATTTTTGGTTGATGCAAGACACATATTTGCCTACAGCACGACCTGGGATGACCACTGGGTCCATATGCAAACAGTTTTCAATCATCTTAACCAAAATCAGCTCCAAGACAAGATGAAGAAAGATTGAAGTATATGATCTAATTACAATTACAAATAGTCATGGGAGGGAACGACCCATCAATGAAACAAGGAGCTGATGAAGATCAAAGCTAAAAAACAAGGCTGAAAAATCCAATTCAGATTCAAGGCAAATATTATATAATTTCAAAAGCCAATGCTTTCAAGAATGAGGTTCACAAAAAAAAGTTTGTGTATAGCAGAGTCTGATCAATGGTCAAGAGGAATGGATATGCCACACTGGGCATATGAATAGTTGTTGCCCTGTATACTTTGTTGAGTTAATGCAATAAGATGAACTGGTACGTAGTCCCTTATCAATGTATTTTTGGCAGAGACTTATAAGACTGGTAGCCACCTGATTTACTAATTTGATGGTTCATGAGAATCTCCATAGGCTATCTTTGGCCTCATGGATGTTAAGAAATCTTGTATTCTTCTATTCATTCAAGGGATTCAAGATAAAAGAATCTATTTGAGAACTATCCATAAAATAAATCTCATGTAGACTCAAAGTACTGTGGAATGCACACCCCTGGCCATGTTCAACGATATTTTCTTCCTTGCAATTCAGGGAGGTAAAATACATTTCTACAAAGTATTAGGAAACCAAGCACTACAAAGAAGTATCAACCTTGCAATTCACAAGCTAATAATCTGGCTTTGGCTACCAAATTCAACTTAGCTGTCCAGGTTATTAGGGCATCTAAAGTCTAGCGCCAGCCTCCAAGAAAATCAAGTACACTCATAAATTGCTTCATTAGAAGTTTTTTAGTAACATAGCTCAAAGAGAGGATTAAAAGAGACCTCTTATCCATTTCAGTGGAATATGCATACACTGTGCAAATAGCAGATGAGTCTGAAATGAGGGATCACCAAGTTAAAGGAAAGATACCTTTTCATAAGTCCTCATAAGGGAGATTGTATCTGTCCACAATCAAAATTATAGGCTTAGCCATGTACTGCAATTATTGTCTGAATGCATCTGAATGGCTCCCAGCACACAATATAAATAAACTATACTAATTTTATAATATCTCTCATTACGAATTACATACAATTTCATTTCTTAAAATTTAATTATTTCAAGTGTTACTATTTCTCTATTGATGTTCCTGTTATTGACTCCTTTGTCCATTGTTTTTCTATGGCCAATCAAGACAAATCGGATTATGTCATTGTTGTCTATCCACATTTCTCCTGCTGGGAATTATCAAAACCTTAAATGTTTCTCTCATCCATTTGGTGACAAATCATTTCACTCTCTGCCTTCATTATTTAATTATTTCCCTCAATTCTCCTTTCTCTTCCATTGGTTTCAGCTTTTCCTCTACAAATGTGACCCACCCTCCAATTTTGCTGGTATCTATCAAACCAATTCTTTTCACAGTACTTATGTCTCCCTTTGCTAAAGTTTCCATTCTTTTATACATCCACAGCTGTTATGTTTTGCTTAAACAATTTCCATAAGCCCTTCATCTGATCTCTTCGCTAGCATCCTTAGGGTTCCTCATAAATATGTTGTTTTAATACTGTCATGAACCTTCTAGCAGGATGTCAGATAGGCCTTGGCCTTCTTTCAGTCATCAAGAAAATAAGTCCCCAAACCTATAGTGAGTATCTTTGAAGCTGCAAGAACTTCAAGAAAATGAGGCCAGGTATGGTTCAAGTTGGAGAGGAATGGCAGTCAAAATTTGAGAAAACAAATTATTTAGGGAAATAAGTCACTGTTTGATACTGTTAAAAATAAAATGGGTACAATAAATCTTTAAATAGTTTATAGTTGTCACAACATTCTTTATTGCTGCTGTCTATCAGAGAAAAACTCAATCTCCTTTATCATTGTCGTGTATTTTTCTAGAGCAGAAACTAAGGCCCACTTCTTACAGACTTAACACGGGTGTAAAATAAATGACATGCTTGTCAAGTGCTTCTGAAGTAGAAATTGCATTGTACTGGCTATAAATATCAAAATTGTGGCACAATGTTCTTAAAGCACACTATATTATGATGTTCAATAGGTATTTCATTATTCTGATTTATAGGAATCAACAGATGCTATCATATAGAAAAGAATAAAACTGAACCTGGTAAGGATTTCCTTTTTGTAACTTGGACATCATAATCCCCAGCTTTCCAGAACTGTTGAAATATGGCTGTTTTGATGTTTGGACTTGAACAGTTCTGTGTCAAAGGTGAAATAGGGGATAAAATTTCCTCTGTCTCAGGTGGCTTTTGAGAAACTATTTGTGACCCTTGATACAGACCAACCCATTCCGTTCTATTCTGATTTTGCTGAAATTTCTTGCTAGAATTTTTGTCTTCAACTGCATCTTCATCGTCACTGAGTTCAATAACTTTCATGGGCACAGGTGCAACACTCACAGGCATTTGTTCCATGCAAGATAAATCTGGAAAAGCCAAAAGCATGTGATCAAAACAATGTAAATAATGGATTATCACATCCCATACTAAAAGATAATATCATAATAGAACATTAGAAAGTGAACATAAATAATTATATAGAAAAATAACAGATTCATCCTCCTAATCCTTAAAGCTTAGGGCCATGGCTAACTTAAGATTAGCATTTAGACTCAAGGTAATATTTGCTTTCAACACTACAATGAACATTAATTACACCATAGTAAAATCAAACATTTAAATGACGATGAGAATATTCACAGTGTTTCAATAACATTATTCAAGACGGGAAAACAATTTCTCTGGCACCAGCATGCAGGTGTTCTCGCACACCACTCAATAAACAAAATCAATGCTGAATTTTTGAATTGCACAAACCCCTCCTTTGATATGAGGCTAATGTACTGCTCTTATGTAGCTATAGAGAAAAAAGGAATATTAAGAACCTATATCTCGGCCCGAAACATAGGACCATTACAGACTCTTTAGTGCCCTGACTTTAAGATCAGTATTTGTCTAAACATACACGAACCATATGGTAGATGGACATTTCCACAAACACCCTGGGAACAAAGAGTCTGCAACATGTGTAACTCAAACGAAGCACAAGATAAATTGAACTCGAGCATGTGTCAATTATGATACACAAGTGATAGAAGCATTAGTACCCTTACTGAAAGTCTAAACCTAGACTAGTAACAACGCTAGATGGGGGCAACCTGAGGCAGGTTTCCCTAATCAGTGGAGCCCAGATAAAAACAAATGAAAATAGCTGTGGGAGAAGAAACAATAGCGAAAGCATATTTAAAGTATAACACAGGATATGTAACATTTGACTGAAAAAATGTGATTCTCCAAAGACACGCAACCAAACCTCCAACGCGACACAGTAAAACTATTAAGTCACGGTAATAACTTTTAAAGGGCTCCCACCCTCAATCCAACCACGGTAGGAGGTGAGTGGTTAAAAAGGTCACAGTTTACTCTTCAACAGAAATCCTGAAAGAAAATTCTTGGTCTTGTAAAATCCTTAAATTTCATTTCTACAGATAGAAAAAGGAAAAAAACTTGGGAGTCAGAACACTTGAAAGTTTTCTATTCAACAGAAATCAAAAGAAAATTAATAAAAATGTAGAGCGGAGTAAAAAAATTTAATTACTAGATCAATGAATAAGTCACGTTTAGGATGCCAATATCAGCTCATCAGGAATCTAATGTAGTATAATGAGTTAATTCTTCGCTACAGGCTATTTTCTGAGCAGTATTATTGCTACTGTAAATTACTGCGGCGACTACTAACCTTGCTGATAAACTGACCTTTTCACTGATCTCCGCTCACTCGTTCAGTAGTCCCTGCGTCACGTCATCTCCTACTACATTGTATCCCATATAGAAAATATTTACAGAAGCTAAAAATATAGTTACAGAAGCTCAAAAAAATAACCCAATTTCAGAAAAACATGACCAAATTTACACGAGCTGATGAAAACATGATCCAATTTACAAAAGCTCAAAACAATCATGACCCAATTCACCGGAGCTCCAAATAAACAGAACCGAAAGGGAAAAATTATTGCAGAGGCTAAAAAATAACCCAATTTGCACAAGCTCAAAGAGAAACATACAATTTTTTACAAAAGTTCAGAAAAAGTATAAACGTATCGGTCAAATAGAATTTCTAACAAAGCCATAATTTACAGGTGTAAATAAAAAATTGCAGGCGCAAGTTTACTTCTTATCTGACATGAAATTTGTTTTCCCTCTTCAATTAACATTTGCAGATTCTGCTGTGTTGGGTACCTCCTAAAAATGATTCTCCATAAATAGAAATCATTTATTTACCTTAGCTTTTGCTTTTAAGGTACTTTTGTTTATTGTGTGTTTAGTTGTTGATTTAATTCTATATTTTGTTTGTGATCAAACATTGACAAAGAGGGGTCCAAAGAGTTTTTAAAATTAATAAGTGGACCCCACTTGGAACTCTAATAATTGAACACATAAAACTTCTTTTTTAACTAAAGTTAATTTGATAAAACTTCTTTCTTTGGGAACTAATAAAATTGACCTTAACAAGTTTATTATATTTTATTTTTAGGAAGAATATTAAGACAAATGTTAAGGTGGAATTTAATGTCTTATTATTTTCTAGTGCAATAATATTTGTATAATTAGTCCTTGTTCATGGGGTCGATAGAGTTAAATCTATAAAATTTTCAAGAACCCTAACTAGATGGTCCCCCTTAAGGAAGGATGGATCAAATTGCACTTTGATGGTGCTTCAAGGGGGAACTCAAGAGTCTTTGGTGTAGGTTGTCTCTTGAGAGACCGTAATGGGATGTTGATTAGCAAACTAAGTATTTGTTGCCCTCATAACAAATAATGAAACCGAAGTGCAGGTGTTATGGCCCAAGTTAAAAGAAAGTGCAAGGATCAGTGTGAAGAAGCTACACACTAAAAGTGACTCGCTCCTTACGATGAATGCTCTTTGCAACCAAAGCACAGTGAATTGGAAACTCAACAAATGGGTGTTGGAATGTGTGAGAATGGTAAGCCTGTTTGAAGACTTCAAGGACTGGCAAATTTATCGGGAAGGCAACAAGGAAGCTAATGCGCTCACCAATGCGACAGTTGATGAGGCATCAGTTGTATAGCAAAGGCAAGTTTTGGCATGTCTCCACTAAACGCATTAATGACTAGGTGCCTTCAGTTCCTATCAATGACTAGTGGTCGTCATTGGAATTAATTATCCGTAAAGGTTAATGGGACATGAGCCGCCCGGCCAGCAAATTTAGCAGGTGCCAAACGAAGTACATGTACAAAAGTGCCAACACATGTAATAATTTTAAGGACACTATTAAATCGTGACAATTGTGAAAAGGATTGGGAGAAGGACAAGATTATCTCTCTCCTCATTTCTAGCATTAACTGCAATGTGTGAAGCCCATTGGCCAACCTTATTTCTACTAGCTAAATCACAATACATGACATTCGGTTGGTCTGTCTTAGCTCTGGGTTTGCAGCGATGGACACCCTGGTGTGACTAACTTGCTCTTGAAGACAAATGGCTTTCATGTGGTCCATTTCAGACCAATGCCTCGAGATTATGTTAAAGGAGCACAAAAGTCTCATACTGTGGACAGTAAAATGGATGTTGGGAGTAATTTTTTTGGTGAATGAGGGTCAACATTGCATGAGCACAAACATCTCCTCCCGATTCGTGGCCTTGTTGTTAGACCTTAGGGAGTCATCTAAGATGGTGCAAGCATTGATGATGGCCATCTTCGAGAAACTCTACCTAGGCAAGTTGGGAGATGTTATCTCGATGGCACAATGTGGTG